>JAJMCO010000361.1:0-11047 GCA_030573015.1 Metschnikowia peoriensis | reverse complement strand
GATGAAAATGTTCAAGATGCCGTCGATGAGCCTACTTTTGGCGGGTCACTCCATCTGTACGTGCCCCTGGGTGAGGAGAGCGATGGAGGCATATATGATCGTTTTTACTCTGATGGACTGAAGGTTCATTCTCCGGTAAAAGGCATACCCGAAGGCCAGTATCAAGAAAATGAGGGCCTGGATGACCAAGATTCACGAAAATCACTTCTGGCAGAGGATGTAAGTACACCCCTCACGAGCGTGAATTCTTTAAACTGCATTTCATCGCCAAAGGCACCGGTGTCTGTGATTGAAAAGAAGCGGAAAAGGCCAGTTCACGACATGTTCATGCCGATTCTTGGGCAATTGGATGAACTTACCGAAAAGCTTGCAGAGCTCGAGCATATTTTGTGAATACAGGAAGAGTTATAATCTGGCTGCTCTGAAAGTCATATTGGATTTATATAGAACATCTGCGTTAAATCATTTCATGCATGCATATCACCTGAGGCTATGTGTTTGGGAACCTAGGTGGAGACTTTTAATAACGAATTTTCATTTACTTATTTCCACAAGGGAAATGTGTAGAATCACAGCATTTGCAGTATTATCTATTTCGATAAAGTTAGTACTTTTAATTATGATTTATATGAATTATCTTCCAAAACTATGCCAATATTGATTTGAAGTTGCTACAATGACCAAAAACTGGCACGGGTGAAGAGCTTTTTCTACGTAAAACAAGTAGGCAGATAATTATCTCTTAGCCATAATATGTTTGTGCACTGCAGATTCATTTATCCTATTGTAAAAACCGTGGAACCAAAAATGGAAAGTCTACCTTTATGAGCTCGCTCAAGAATACATGGCCTTTCGCAGCCTCTCAACCATTGAGGAATAAGAACGGTGTGCAAATTAATACTTCCCTTATGTGGAAACTTGGGGCATACTAGAGCTTGAATTTCTGTCGGTTATTAAATTAGTTTCTTTTTTATTATCAACTCTTTGTTTTTTATCTAAAATTGTGATTTTTATGGATCTCGAAACTCAAATGAGTTTCTAAAATTTGCGCAAATTTTTTAAATCTTAATTTATTGCACTTATTTTTTGTTAATCAAAAAAAAAAAAACAAAAAAAAAAAACACGTCCAGCAAATTTCTAAAATCGGAATTCTGCCTAGAAACAAAACTGATTTGAACATAAAATTGGAAATTCTATTATATTCAATCAATAAGTAAAAGGTGTGTGCTCTGGAATTCATCAAATGGCGGTATTATTGTTCCCGCGGCCACATCGAACGCTTGCTAACTTAAAGTTTTGACTGTTTTAGATTTATTATCAATCGTGAGACAATCTTTAAAAATAGAGAAAATTTTTGAATGAGATAGCGCCAATAAAGTTGACGTGTTTTTGTTATTATTATACATGTATTTTCATTGCCGGCTGCTGTCTCTGATCTACAAAAATATCTACATCATTCTATTTACACGAGCATGTTTTCAGCCATCACAAGACATCATGACGGAAATAAAACGAAAAAAAGAAAGACAACCATCACATGTAAAATCTCAAGAGTAGTGAAAATTTCATCAAATGCCTTTGTTGGTAGAATAGTCTGAGGC
Organism: Metschnikowia peoriensis; assembly: GCA_030573015.1. Classification (NCBI taxonomy): domain Eukaryota; kingdom Fungi; phylum Ascomycota; class Pichiomycetes; order Serinales; family Metschnikowiaceae; genus Metschnikowia; species Metschnikowia peoriensis. The sequence goes on along the minus strand of JAJMCO010000361.1, from coordinate 9,446 downwards.
ACTATCCCATATTGGTGAACCAGCCCATCCATCCATCCATCCATGGTTTCCGCGAAGAGCATCCAGTATAAGCGAGGGAAAAAAACCACCTTGCATGCAAACCGATTCAGTGTTTTCTTCAAACGAGCAACGGGAAATCCCAAAAGCAAAAAAAAAAAAAAAAAGAACTAGAAAGTCACAAGCACAAAATATGTGGCAGCCGGAACCTCAGGGACTTAGGTCGCTTGCGGAAATCTTCAAGGGCACGCTTTCGCCCGATACGAAAACGCGGAGCGCAGCACTCGAGCACCTTACTCAGGCTCGGGAACAGGCGGAGTATGAGAATTATCTTTGCCATCTTTTGGTCCACGACACTGCCAGTGGTGCCGATGTACGTGCTGCCGCAGGAGTAAACTTGAAAAATGCTGTCTTGAAAAACAAGCATATCGAAAGAGCCTATTTGAAGGAAAATATCATGGTGGGCCTTGTGCTGCCAGAAGCAATGGTCCGTAACATCACAGGAAATGTGATCACGTCGTTATTTTCGGCACAAGGCATGGGTGGCTGGCCTGAGGCACTTCCTCAGCTTTTGCAGGTGGCACAAGCCGAAGACCAGCCTGCGCAATGTAGAGAAGCAGCGGTTTCTGCATTGGCCAAAATCTGTGAGGATAGCGCCGCCTCTTTGGACCGTGAGTATGCGGGCGAACGGCCATTAGATCATATCACAGCAAGGCTTCTTGAGCTTGTCACTTCAGCTAATGCCACGGCCAATATCCGTGCGGCCGTAGTACATTGTCTCAATCAATTAGTTCCTTTGCAACTGCAGCTGGTGCTAGTCTTTTTGGACCAGTATTTGCATGCGTTGTTTGCATTGGCCAGTGACACCAGCGCATCTGTGCGTAAAAACGTTTGCACAGCATTTCTCCGCGTTTTGGAAACCAGACCAGATAAACTCGTGCCACATATGGACGGGGTGGTGGCTTACTGCGTGCACCTGATGCGGGATGAAGATGAAGATGTGGCAATGGAAGCTTGCGAGTTTTTGTTGGCGCTCTCGGAACTGGGCGATGAGGCATATAAGCCGTTGTTCAAAGCTCAGCTTCAGGCCGTGCTCCCGGTTCTTTTGGAGAAAATGGTTTATTCCGATGAACAGATTGTCTTGATTGATATTTTGGACGAGCGCGATAATGCTCGTGAGCTTGATCGGGAGGAAGATGTGCGTCCTAACATGGCCAAGGCTAAAGCGTCGCATTCTGTCGGTAAGAAAAGCAGTAATAGCAGCGCGGGGGCCAAAAGCTCAACAGGGTATGACTCCGATGCGTCTGATTTCGATGAAAATGACGGTTCAGACGTGGATTCCGACTCTGATGATGAGGAGGCCGAGGAACTTGATCTGTGGAACTTGAGGCGCTGTTCTGCTGCCACTCTTGATGCCGTATCACTCAATCACCCACGGGAAGTTGTCGAAATTACGCTCCCCATCTTGGAGACGAGAATCGTATCCCCAGAATGGCCCGTTCGTGAAGCAGCTATCCTTGCATTTGGTGCCATTTCAAAAAGTTGCATTGAGCTTGCCAGCGATAAATTGCCTACTCTTGTGCCATTTTTAGTGGACCGCATGAAGGATACCGAAACCAGAGTCCGCCAGATTTCATGCTGGACGCTCTCACGTTTTGCCTCATGGATTTGTGATGAGGCCCACGATGGTGGGAACTATGCCTCATACTTCCAGCACACTTTTGAAGCAGTTGTGCTGTTGACGTTAGACTCCAAAAAACTCGTGCAACAGGCTGCATGTTCTGCGCTTTCTCTGTTCGTTGAGGCTGCAGACGTTTCCTTGATCCAGTACTACGTGGGCCCACTTTTGGAACACTTTGCTAAGTGTCTTGTCAGCTACAGGCGTAAAAATATGCTCACCCTATACGACTGTGTCTCTACGTTTGTCGAAAAGATTGGACCTGAGGTTTTCAGCCTGTCTCCTGAATATGCAAAGACCTTGATGCCGCCCTTATTGCATAACTGGCAGCTGTTGGCCGATGAAGACTCTGACTTATGGCCGCTTTTGGAATGTATGTCGGTGGTCGCTATAGCAATGGGTGACTCGTTTGCCCCCTATGCCCCAGCCGTTTATGAAAGAGCCTTGCAGATCGTTGTCACTACCACGCAACTTAACAAACAGGCTCATACGAATCCAGTTATCGAAGCACCAGAGAAAGATTTCATTGTGGCGTCCCTTGATTTGATCGACGGATTGGTTCAGGGGTTCAAGAGCAATTACGTCGAGTTAATGAACCAACAAGGCATGAATGTCGTTGAAATAATCATGGATTGTTTTGAAGACCACGACGAAGATGTTAGACAGCTGGCTTATGCGTTATTAGGAGATTTGGCTATTTTTGCTTGTGATGCTACCATTGGCCCACGCATCGACCAGGTCGTTGTTTGTATCGGTAACGAGATCAACAACTACTCATACCGTACATTCCCGGTCACTAATAACGCCATCTGGTCGTTTGGAGAAATCGCAATAAAGGCCAATCCGGAGTCTCTTAGACAATACATTCCTAACATTGTCAACTTGTTGATACCTCTCCTCAATTCCACAAACACCCACCAGTCCGTGTTAGAAAATGCTGCGATTTGCTTGGGCCGTTTGGGTGTTCCCGGCGGAGCTCCTTTCATTGCGCCTAGACTTCCGGAATTCATTTATTCCTGGTGCTCACAGATGATGTATGTGATGGAGAACGAAGAGAAAGAGTCTGCTTTCATTGGTATGATTGAGATTCTTAAGACGAACCCAGATGCCGGTATTGGTGGATTAGCTAACCTGCAAGGGCGCAAGAACTTGGCCGTGTTTATCAGCTGTATCGGTAACTATTACGAGCCCCTGGAAAGTCTTAAAGAATTATTCTTCCAGACCTTGGTCAGCTACAAGGAAGTGGTGGGCTCATCTTGGGAGGGCCAAGTTATGTCGCTTATTGATAACGAAACCCGCGGTTTCCTTCAAAGCACCTACGGCATTTGAGATGGAAAGTTCAGAACTTATTAAGATTTTCTTGATATGCTATTTGAACTAAAAGGCGATGCCGCTCGTGACACCTATTGTCCTGAAGTTTCGCAACAGCTCGGACAGGCTAAACAAAAGAAACGACGCCTAACCCAGAGAAGGCCCTTCGAGGAATAAATTCAAATGCAAACTTTGATGAGCATTACACAGAACAAATTAGAATCAGGGGCGACTACTATTATGAGGGAATTTTTTGTTCTTTTTGAATCATTTGCTCTTTATGACGTAGCGTTGTCGTATATTGGAAATAGCACAATATAGTTATAGAATAATGAGTCGTAGAAAACAGTTGGCACTTACATTCGACCAGATGTAACAAAATCAAAATTTTCAGCCTCGTTTCTGAAGGAGATTTGAACAAGGTCAAAGTTTGCTCATCAGACTTAGTTTTCCCGAATTCTCGATTTTCTTTCGTGACATCTGGTTTTGAGATTAGCTTAATAATAAGTGATTTTCTTTTAAAAGAAAAAGGCTAAGAGAGTGATAAAAGTATCACTCTTTAAATTTTGTAAACTTCAAAAATGCTACTTCTAGGCATCATAAATGTGAACCTAAAAAAAATCTCTTGGTAAGTAAAATTACAAGCCATCTTCATTTATCTGTTCCATAGAACCAGCACAACCAATCGGAAGTTGCCCATAAAACACTTCATCCTCACCTTCTCCATATAACACTTCGTTCACAAGCCCAATAGGTAGGTCCCATACACCACTAGGTGCTTTCCAAAGCCAGTTGATAGGATTTTCTGGAGACACTGCATGCTCATCAGTGAAAACTCGCAAGTCATCTAGTTTTAAAGTCTGGACTTCAGTGTTGTAAAGATTCACCAGTACATAGACGTAAAGCATAAGCATAAGATAATACATTGGGATCGCCTGCGCCCAATATTTATCGGGATAATATGAGATTCCAACCGATAGAAGCACTGAATGTGGGGCTAAGATCCACATGGTGAACATCGCAAATGCCACGGCCGAAAGAACGTACATGAAAAATCCTTTATATTCCGCATACAGTGTAACATTTGTGGAAACAGTCACATCTGACTCCCGAGCAAGTTGATCCTCTGTCGAGAAAGCCATGGCTACAAAGTAAAAGAAGAGGTGGTTTGTTAAGTGAGACGTTTCAGCTTGCCTTACACCTCATCACGTGACAAAAAACATGAGTTGGAAAGATCATGAAAAATGGCCCCAAAAATGTGAAACAAAAGAAAGATTCAGGAAACTCCGGAGCATTTCATTGAATTTTATGGTGGAAAGTATAATCAGTAGATTTCATGAGTGCTAGACCCCCAGTCAGATTTTCTGGCAGGAAAGTTCCCAGTTATGACAAAACTTCTTAGGACTTGAGATTGCAATTCATCGGAAAAGGGATAAACATTTTTGTTTTTTATTTGTTTTTATTTCTAAATCAACAAATGTGCTCTCCTGCTATACCTTTATATTATTTCATCAACCTCTTTTTGAAATAATATGTTTGTTCTTGTGGGTCCAGACACCGTTGCACACAGCCTTGAACTGAGGTCCTGCAATTTATAATTAATTTCTTTTAAGTTTTTGCCTGATGTTCTGTTTACGCAAAAGCAGAAAAAAAATAAAAAAGAAAAAAAAATAAAAAGAGGTGTAATAAAATGATAGACCATCTGTAAAAGGTACCTTTCATGGACTTTGAGCGGCAAAATGGGTGTAAGCAAATGCTCCGTAGTGACGAACGTTATCGCCGAAAGAATTTGATTAAAAATTGACACCACACTCTGCGATTAGTTGAATATACTGAAATAAGGAATATTTTAGAATAAAATTTGAGCTCCCTATTTCAATTTATCGTTGCGTAAGGAAATTTATGAACAACCACTGCCATAATTTCAATAGAATTATAAACTCGGGCAAGACTCGACTACAACGAAAGCTAGAACGATGAAAGTTCGAATATTCTTGGTTATAAATCCTTTAATATTTAAGAAGAGTCCTTAAAGTAATTTCTGTAACAAGTTATCAAATGTGGGCTAAAAACTTACTAATGTTTGCAATGATTGGTTCAAGAGTAGGGGCAAAATTGATACTTACCCGAGGATCAATCAACGAGACGATTGAAGATTATAGTAGGGAAAATCATTTGGTGATTGATGGGAGGATTTTGCTTAATCGGGAGGACTTCGTATACCATGGTAAACGTGGAGCAAGTACCTCAGATAACCTGTCACAGGAGTTAGCCGAATCACTCGACCAATATATGAGGCAATTGAGGGCTTACATAAGCCCAAATGGCTTCGATTATACCCTGTTTGAGCCGCATTTTAAACTGCTTGAGGTGCAAATTTTCGATCACGGGCACTGGATTAGAGAGATGAAGGGCGAAGACAAACAGCTTTTACTACAGGTTAAATTTTTGGAGCAGATGTTGCGGGTAATGAAATACGCGAGCCAGACCTTGAAATATTTCAATAGGCAGAAAATGGAACAGCGTTTGGTTCGTCATGTGATTCAATTGAATCTATTACTTTTGACTCTACATGATTTGCTCGGAAAGCCGGATCCACAAATTGAAGGTTACCATGATACTGTGGGTCGGTTTACAATACTTGTGCGCATATGGAGCAGGATGTTTGAAAGATTGCCCCATGTTCCGGAAATTGTGGAGACTGTGTTTGAGAGCCAACTTTTGCGAGCACAAAGAACTCTTGAATTCATGGGCAGTTATTTCTGAAAAATACCCGTCATCTTTCGTTCCTTCTTCTTTTTTTTTTTCTTAATTTTTAATTTTTAATTTTACATTTGATCCACGCTCGTCATTTCTGGTGAGTGCATATAACTATGACATAAGCGATCCTTCATATAGTGCTGTATCTGTGTGCAGACAAATTTCTTGGTCGATGGATAGCCCCAGAGCATGTTTCCAGTAATAGAGTTGAGAACTGAAAGATTTAGGATTTCTTATGTACCAAATAGCTCAAATCGAATAAGTCTCTGAAAAATTCCAAAAAAAAGTCGTTGTCGCGTGGAGGGTATTTATCCTTGAAGGGCGTGCCCATCCATGATCCGGGTAACCTCTACTGATCTCAAATCGCGGCTAGCGCTGAGTCATTACCGCATTGGGCGAATTTTTTTCCGATAGCTGCCATCATTTATAGGCAGTGAAAAATCCTCCCAGAACTTACCTTTTTTTTTTTCTTCCTCTTTCTCTTCTTTTTATTCTATTTCACATTTAATAGCCTTTTCTTATTTTCTATATTTTTTGTTTACCCTTCATACACAACTACTTGAAACACTTCAATGCTTTTCAGTAGTATTCGGGTAGCACCCAGAAAATTGGCTGGCCAAGCGAAATTGACTACGCTACTGGCCAGATTTGTGAAGCTGACCAACGTGGCCAGAAGTCTTTCCACAAGCTTCCGTTTGCGTAATAATGCCGAGCCGGTCTATCTTGGTGGAGAGTACTTGAAAACGCTTCCCAACCACGATCACTCCTTAGTGGACGTATCGAAGGTTTTGGTGATTGGTTCTGGTGGTTTATCTATCGGACAAGCAGGAGAGTTTGACTACTCTGGTTCGCAAGCCATTAAGGCATTGAAAGAAGCCAACAAGCAGTCGATTTTGATCAACCCCAACATTGCTACTAACCAAACGTCGCACCAGTTGGCAGACGAGATCTACTACTTGCCTGTGACTCCCGAGTACATCACATATATCATCGAGAGAGAAAAGCCCGATGGAATCTTGTTGACTTTCGGTGGTCAGACCGGTTTGAACGTGGGTGTCAAATTGGACAAGATGGGTGTTTTCGACCGTTATGGCGTCAAGGTTTTGGGTACGCCTATCAAGACCTTGGAGACTTCAGAGGATCGTGATCTTTTCGCACAGGCCTTGAAAGAAATCGACATTCCGATTGCCGAGTCGATTGCCGTTGAAACCGTGGACGATGCCTTGGCTGCCGCTGAAAGTATCGGATACCCAATCATTGTGCGTTCTGCCTACTCTTTGGGAGGTTTGGGTTCTGGTTTTGCTGCCAACAAGGATGAGCTTCGTGACTTGTCTTCGCGCTCTTTGTCCTTGGCCCCTCAGATTCTTGTCGAGAAGTCCTTGAAGGGCTGGAAGGAAGTCGAATACGAGGTTGTGCGTGACCGTGTTGGTAACTGTATTACTGTGTGTAACATGGAAAACTTCGACCCCTTGGGTATCCATACTGGTGATTCGATTGTTGTGGCACCTTCGCAAACTTTGTCTGACGAGGAGTACCACATGTTGAGATCTGCTGCTATCAAGATTATTCGTCACTTGGGTGTTGTTGGTGAATGTAATGTGCAATACGCATTGCAACCCGATGGATTGGACTACCGTGTCATTGAAGTGAATGCTCGTTTGTCGCGCTCCTCTGCTTTGGCTTCGAAAGCCACCGGTTACCCATTGGCCTATACTGCCGCCAAGATTGCCTTGGGCCACACCTTGCCTGAATTGCCTAACCCTGTTACTAAAACCACCACTGCCGGTTTCGAGCCTTCGTTGGACTACATGGTGACCAAGATCCCCAGATGGGACTTGTCCAAGTTCCAGCACGTCAAGAGAGACATTGGCTCGGCAATGAAGTCTGTCGGAGAGGTGATGGCTATTGGCCGTAACTTCGAGGAATCCTTCCAAAAGGCTATTAGACAGGTTGACCCTTCGTACGTTGGTTTCCAAGGTGACCACTTTGAGAACTTGGACGAGACTTTGGCTAACCCTACTGACAGAAGATGGTTGGCTGTTGGCCAGGCTTTGCTTCACGAGAACTACACTGTTGACCAGGTGCATGACTTGACCAAGATTGACAAGTGGTTCTTGTACAAATTGATGAACATTGTGAACATGTACCGCGAGTTGGAGGCTGCCGAAAAATTGGCCAACATCAACCATGACTTGATGAGCAGAGCCAAGAAGCTTGGTTTCTCTGATAAGCAAATTGCCATGTCTGTTAAGCTGACTGAATTGGAGGTGCGTGCCGTGAGAAAGTCTTTTGGTATCACGCCATTTGTGAAAAAGATTGATACTTTGGCTGCTGAATTCCCTGCTAACACCAACTACTTGTACACCACCTACAACGCCACTTCTTCCGACATTGAGTTCAACGAAAACGGAACCATGGTTTTGGGTTCTGGTGTTTACAGAATTGGTTCTTCCGTCGAGTTCGACTGGTGTGCTGTTGCCACTGCTAGAGCTTTGAGAAAGGCTGGTCACAAGACCATCATGATCAACTACAACCCAGAGACTGTTTCTACTGATTTCGACGAAGTTGACCGTTTGTACTTTGAGGAGCTTTCCTTGGAGCGTGTTTTGGATATCTATGAGTTGGAGACTGCTCAAGGTGTTGTTGTTTCTTTCGGTGGTCAATTGCCTCAGAACATTGCTTTGGCCTTGCAAAACGAGGGCTGTAATGTCTTGGGTACCAACCCAGAGGATATCGACAAGGCTGAAGACAGACACAAGTTCTCTCAAATCTTGGACTCCATTGGCGTTGACCAACCTCAATGGAAGGAGTTGACCTCGATCGAAGAGGCCGAGGCTTTTGCTAACGAGGTCGGATACCCAGTTTTGGTTAGACCTTCTTACGTCTTGTCTGGTGCTGCCATGTCCGTGATCAATTCGCAAAACGAGTTGGAGGCTAAGTTGTCCAACGCTTCTAAGGTTTCTCAAGACCACCCTGTTGTTATCTCCAAGTTTATTTCTGGTGCCCAAGAAATTGATATTGACGCTGTGGCTCACAATGGCCAAGTCTTGGTCCACGCAGTTTCCGAGCATGTTGAGAATGCTGGTGTTCACTCTGGTGATGCTACTTTGGTCTTGCCTCCTCAAAACTTGTCGCCTATCATCTTGCAAAGACTTAAGGTTATTGCCGACAAGGTGGCCGAAGCGTGGAAGATCACTGGTCCATTCAACATGCAGGTTATTTTGAACGACAAGGAGGGTTCTTTGAACGATACTGACGCCGAACTTAAGGTCATTGAGTGTAACATCCGTGCTTCGCGTTCCTTCCCATTCGTGTCCAAGGTCTTGGGTACCAACTTTATCGAGGTTGCCTCCAAGGCTCTTCTTAACGAAAATGTGCCTGCACCTGTTGACTTGATGTCGAAGGATTACGGCCGTGTTGCCACCAAGGTTCCTCAATTCTCCTTTACCCGTTTGGCTGGTGCTGACCCATTCTTGGGTGTTGAGATGTCTTCTACTGGTGAGATTGCTTGTTTCGGTGATGACTTGGTCGAGGCCTACTGGACCTCGATTCAATCCACCATGAACTTCAACGTTCCTCTTCCAGGTACCGGTGTTTTGTTTGGTGGTGACTTGACTAACGAGAAGTTGGCCAAGGTTGCTCAAACCATTTCTGGTCTTGGCTACAGCTACTACGCCGCTTCCCCAGAAGTCGCCGAGTA
>JAJMCO010000360.1:0-10993 GCA_030573015.1 Metschnikowia peoriensis | reverse complement strand
AAAAAAAAAAAAAAAAAAAAGAAGACATATTAAAGAGTGCATTACTTTACACTTTGAACCAGCACTTTTTCTTTGAGTCGTCTTTCAGTATCTGGATCACAAAATCAAATCCACCCAAGGAGACGGAAGAAAAACCTTTTTCCATTCTCATCAAAAATTCGGCAACCTATTCCCTTCATAGCAATCGCAGGCTCAGTCGCAGAACAGACTTCTTCGATTTTAACATCGAGGAAACAACGAAAAAAATAAACACAAAAGATTCTGTTCAAATGCATGCTAATGATCCAGACTCTGGTGGTGAATCTTCCACTGTGGTGGTTTCTGCTGCCGACGCCCAATATTTGCAATGGCACGAAAAACTTGATCTTCCACAAGTCACTGTACGAGCAACAATTGTGGGTCTAATTATCGGCAGTGTGGTGCTTATTTCCAACTTCCAATTTGGGCTCCAGACAGGCTGGGTGTCTATGATGTCGCTCCCGTCCGCATTGTTGGGCTTTACAATTTTTAAAGTGCTGCCGTTTGCGAGCACCTTCACCGATGTGGAAAACGTCTATATACAGAGTGTGGCTGTTGCTGTAGGCACCGGTCCCTTGGCCTATGGACTTGTGGGCATTATTCCTGCAATCGAGAAGTTTCTTACTGAGGCCGAAAGTGGAACTGGGGCTCGCATTTCACTCTCACTTTCTCAGTTGATGGTTTGGCTGGCTGGTCTAGCGCTTTTTGGAGTGTTTTTCGCCGTCACTCTCCGTAAACAGGTAATCATCAAAGAAAAGCTCCCATTTCCTTCTGGTGCCGCCACAGCGACGCTTATTTCCGTGTTGCATGGCACAGAATTGTATGAAGAAAAACGGCCCGAGCGTACTGAAGATCTAGACGATACGCTTTCTCAATCTTCAGGCGACAGTTTTGTGCGTGGTGGTGTGATTTGCCCTCGGGATTCTAATGGGTTCAAGAATCTGCAAGTGGACCGGGCGTACCGTCTGAATATTCGGTCGCTTGTTGTCACGTTTGTCATTTCTGCCGTTTACACTGTTATCCTGTATTTCTTGCCCTTTCTTAAACTGATCCCTGTGTTTGGACAAACTCTTTCTCGCGTGTACCAGTGGAACGTGCAATTGCTGCCGGCATATATTGGCCAAGGTATCATCATGGGTCTTCCCTCGGTATCCTATATGATGTTTGGTGCACTCCTCGGCTGGGGAGTTTTGGCGCCTCTTCTGAAATATCTTGGTTGGGCTCCCGGCCCCATAGACGATTGGGTTACAGGCGGACAAGGCTGGATTCTCTGGCTTAGTTTGAGTGTGATGATTGCTGACTCGCTCGTTTCATTTTTTGTTGTTACATTCAAATCTCTTCAGGGGTTTGTTGCTTCACGACGCTTAGCGAACAGCCAGTATCAACCGTTATTGCAGAATTCAGCAGATCTGGAACGTACAAAAGTTGATGGCGAAAACGCGTCATTTGTGGATGTGGCGCCTGAACATTTAATCAGTATGAAAACCACGCTTGTGGGTATCCTTGCGTCTTCCGTTCTTTGCGTGGCCGCAATTCGATGGGTATTTGGCGCATTGGTGCCTTACTATGCCACGGTTGCCGCTATTGGATTGGCATTACTTTTCTCAGTATTGGGTGTGCGTGCTTTGGGTGAAACTGATCTTAACCCGGTGAGTGGAATCGGTAAACTCTCCCAATTGATCTTCGCAGCAATAATTCCACGTAATCACCCGGCCAAAATCCTCATCAATATCATTGCCGGCGGAATAGCTGAGGCCGGTGCTCAACAAGCTGGCGATCTTATGCAAGATCTCAAAACAGGTTTTTTAGTGGGTGCATCTCCCAGAGCTCAGTTTGTTGCTCAAGTCATAGGCACCATATACTCGGTGTTCTTTAGCAGCATCATGTACAAGGTCTACAACAGCGTCTATGAAATCCCCAGCAAGACTTTCCGCATCCCCACTGCCGTAGTGTGGATTGATTGTTCACGCTTGGTCACAGGTGAAGGGTTGCCTCCACACGCGCTAGAGTTTTGTATTTTGTTTGGCGTGGTATTTGGCGTGATTTCGCTTCTCAAAAACTTGCTTCCAAAGTCTTCTCGGTACCATAAATATATGGTGTATTTGCCAAACGGTGTGGCCGTCGGAATCGGCATCTACAACACCCCAAACTTCTCCATTGCCCGGTTCTTAGGTGGCTTAATGGCCTACCTCTGGATCCACAAGTTCGCCAAGAAGAATGCTGACCAGAAAGTCAAAATGGTGATCATCAGTAGCGGCCTCGTGTTGGGCGAAGGTCTTCTCAGTGGTTTCACCATGTTGATGACCAGCATGGGCGTGAGACACTTTTAATTTCTGGCACAGAATGTTGATTATTTTGAGAAGGTTTTGTTTTTTTGTCTTTTTTTTTCCTTTTTTTCTTTTTTTTTTTGGTCATTTTCATTGGGCTGTCGGTTCACAAACGGTTTGGTTAGATATATATGCAGCAGGATGCATGCTTAAATAGATAAAAACACTTAATTCTACACTTGACTGGGTATCTTCGATAGGCTCTTGTCCTCCCGCTCCTTTTTGTCTAACTAATATACACGTTTCGTTGCTACTCTTTTGTGATACTTCTCTTCTTTATCTTGCCTTTGTTTCTGTTTCGCTAGAAAGTACCGTGCCGTGTCATCATCTTTTTCATTTTCTTTTCCATTTATTGAACACCATTACGCTCCTTATCTGCGCCTATCCTTTGGTTGATGAAAAAGATCGCCGTCTGGATCGCCGTGTACGAACCTGTTAGCGTCAACTTACGAATATTCGTCAAACCTTTGCCGCCACCAAGAAGAATCGACTGGTGCTGGTCCGGCTCGATTTTCACGTAAGTACACCCACTACTCTCACGGATTTGCTTGATGTTGTGTCCACCTTTACCAATCACAGATCCAATCGTATTGTTTGCCACAAAAACATCCTGAGTGAACCGGTCGGGCGCCGTACTAATTTGCACCGGCATTTTCGTGATCACGTCACCCACAATAGTGTTACCGTGTTCGTCCGTATACAGGCTCTGTGGAGGTACTGTAGTGGTGGGTAAATTCAGAGGACCGTTATATTGCGGACGGACTGCCGGCTGGAACATCATTTGGAAATCGTAAGGTTTTTGTTGGCCGCCCATTGGACCGGCGCCTCCCATAGGACCGGGACCGCCAGGACCGCCCATAGGACCGCCAATTGGGCCTCCCATACCTGGCATTTGCATTGGATTATTGGGCATGTATGGCATGTTTGAGTTTGGGTGCGGCATCATTGGGTTATGCTGAGGCTGGTGGTGAAAGTTCATTGGGTTATAAAACACCACTTTTTGCTTCTTCAACACCTCCCGGTGCTCCAACACCAATTGCGAAATATAGTACACAGCAATATGAATGGCATCCGCAACTCCGGAAACAGAAAGCACGCGATCGGTCGAGAATGGCAACGGTTGTTCGGCGGCTTTCAATTTGGCAGCCGAGTTTTCCTCAATCTCACGGAATTTGGAGCCCTGTTTGCCAATGATAAACCCCACCATCGGATGCGGCACAAGCAACTTCAACACATACTGTTTACTCATCATCAGCGCCGGCTCGTCCTCGGGCTCGTCCAAAATGGTCCGTGTTATCAAGCCAAAGCCACGGGCAACGTTTTCCGGCAGGCCCTTCACGGAAATCACTCTTTCCGGCACGTTTTTCAAGTTTTCCGACACGTGGATCCGCACATTGGCCTTTTCCCGGATATGCATGATGCGTTCACCTTTTTTGCCCACAATCACGCCGGCTTCTTTGGTGGGACAATACATCCGCATGGACACGTGGTCCATGTCGTCCTTATATGGTTTTGCCGGGTTGCTGGTGCCCGTGTTGGTTTTCGAATGCAGATACGAGTCGTACAGATCACGATCACGATCACGAGACTCAGGCAGAGTAATGGCGTCATTTCCTGATGTCTCGGTCTCGGCGGCTGTTTGCGGCAGGGGTTCAGCAACTGCAGCAGATGTTTCCTCGTTTTTGTGTACGGTATCCGGCGCCGTTTCGGTAGAATTATCTTCCTGATTTTGTGACTCTGTTTCCAAATCTGGGTGTTCGTCTAATTTCGGCGATGATGCTGATTTTCCGTCGGTTTCTTGTTCCGGCGACGGTTCCCGATCTAGCGCCAACCGTTTGTTCAACTGATCGTCCGCAGGAACATCGGGATCTTCCTCGTTTTTGCGCTTCAAAATATTAGACATGGGCGATGGCAGAAAGCAAAAAAAAAAGAAAAGCAAAAAAGATTTATATATATATAGAAAAGCTGGCCAGATATATGAAGGGCTCTGGGCAATTCGGCAAAGTGTCTGGCAAGAAAAAGCAAGCAAACAAGCAAAGTGAAAGTTCAATGGGCGGGGCCTGCAAGAAAGTTAAAAAAAACGTGTTTTTTTTTTATTTTTTTTTTTTAAAGCCCTTCGGTGAATCCTAGACTCTTTTCCTTCTATGATGTGTGCGCACCTGGGTCCAAAATTGGTGCGTTGTTTTCAAATTGGTGCACGAGTTTTGTCCACCACACTCTACCATAACATCACGTGACCCGCCGACAGTAATTTTGTGAAAATCAGTTGGTTTCGTTCTCCGTTAAAATGGGTGAAAATCAGCCGACTCATGATCAAGCAGAAGTAGCTGTTTGTTGAATTTTTAAAAAGCAAGGCTCAACTGAATTCAAAGAATGGGTTGTCCGCATGGTACGACGCCTTTATATTGTAGACGCGTAGTTGAAACCGTGCAACCAACTAGCCAGCAATAGCTGCAAAAACAGCTGAAAAGTTTGAATCGCTTCTGTGAATTTATCTTCTCTTTTCGTGTTTCGAAGATCATAATGAAGGTCTACAAAACCCTCTTCGAATTGCTTCTTTTTTTCGCACCTTGAAAGATAACCCTTAAGATTATTGCCGATCAATTAGGGACTCGTCTTCCGTATTTAATTCCTCGTGCAAGTCTGGTAAACACGAAGTGCTTCACGCCTGTGTCGGCCTGGAGTCCTTACATAAATCACCGTCTTTGTTGGTAAATTACGTCAATCCGGCCCACTCACTCTAACAAATCGAGTCTCTCATTGCCGTCTTGTAAAAGTTCTTTCAATCGCTTTTCATCATCAGAAACGTGATAGACATAAAGAAAACCCCGGATGAAGTATCCGAAACACCTTACCCATTCAGGTCCTTGATGATAATTTCTACCTTCTGATGTTGTGAAAACCTCACTATCTTCACCGTCGTTAAAGTAAGGTCTGTGATTCCAGTCTGACGGATCCAAGGTCCGCAATCCAACTGGTCCACGGATGCATTTACCCGCCGTATTTTACCATAATCACGCAAGTTCTCCTTGGTTCAAAAAAGAAAAAAGAAAAACAAGAAAGACATCAAAGTTTCAAACCCCACTTCCAACAAATACAGAAGCAAGTCAACTCACGGCCTTTGTACCTGTTGCTGCTGTTGCTGCCATTGTCTCTGGCGATCACGCTCACGTGCCTGCTGATATTGGTCGTCTCTTTTTGCCTCCATACGGCCCAAAAAGTCCTGTTTCTCCAAGTACCCACCCTTGTTGTGAATGGCCAAATCGTCCTTGAGTTTTTTCTTATCAACAAACGACGCCCAGTCAAGCCGCGATTTCTCCAATGTGGACAATTTGTTTTTCTTATCGCCGGCAAGAAACTTGTCTATAAGTGATGGGCGCTTCAACTTGATTCGGAGCGGCTGTTCCTCTTCGGATCCTGCCACTTTACGCACTACAGTAACATAACTCTTGCGTGGGCCAGCATCTTGCTCCTGCAGCGCAAGCCCATTTGTTGAGTTTAAGTAAGCTTTTGCCTCGGCCGAGTTGGCGGCTACGGTTTTCTCCTCACGCACGAGCTTCCCCGCAAATGTGTAGGTGGTGAATATACGAATCTGCTGTTCTGCATCTGTTGGTTCTTCCAGGGTATCAGCTGCATCCTTGACACTGCCAATGCCAACATTCTGTCCGGTTTTTCCGCTTTCTCCGCTTACTCCGCTGTCTTTGTGCACAATCTGGGCCCACTCATCTGCCGCTGTTGTTTGTAAAGTTTCGAAAATCGCATCCACATCCACACGCAGTAAATCCTCTACAAGTCCGCGCAGATACGATTTGGGGCCGCCAGTTTCCGTACTTTCTTTGAATTTCTGGCCACGTGTCTTTACCTGGCTGACATCCGTAGTGATTGCTGAATAATCCGGCGGCTGTTCACCCTCAGAATCCTCACTTTCCTCTTCATTAGCCTCGACTTTTTTCAGTGGATCGTAGTCGTCATCTTCATTTTCATCGTATTCTTCATCATCATCTTCTTCATCGTCTTTTTGATCTTTCTCTTTTTCTTCAATTTCAGTGTTTTTCTCGCTTTCAGATACCTTCTCGGCCTGTACATCTATTGATTTCCCTGTATTTCGTGTATCTTGTTCTAGACTCTCAGCCACTGGCCCCGTTTTCGCCCTTTTAGCCCGGTTCACCAGCTGAGTCTTTGCAGGCGCATTCCGCTTAGGTCTGGCCATGTTTTTTGATTGTAAATTTCTGAGTTTTTGTGGTGATTCTAACAAGGAAATAAGTCTCTTTATGCCTTTTGGAGAATATCAACTATGCTGCTCTGGCGTGTCTAAAGTCTAGGCTCTATATTCTGTCGAGATTCTGTGTTTCCGTAGGAGATTTAAATAAAACAATCTAATGATTGTAATTTTTCAATGTGAATTTTCCCGGGTCTTTATAAAATTATCGACCTTTAGTTAGGAAGATCATTCTTCGGACTTACAAACTTGAGGTCTTGATTCCAGGGCCTCAGTGAGAAAACGCGCACGATTGAGATTCTGGCCCCGAGTGATTTCCAGTACTCTACAAGTTGAAGAACATAGTCAGGATTTAAAAATCCATTTTGGAGAAATATTTTCTGGGGTTTGGCTTTGAAGAACTTTGTTATTTCCTATACAGAAATGTAAAAGCATCCCAGGGTGATGGGAGAAATAAAATTCCAAAGTAAACACTGAAAACTTGGCGCTTTGTCAAGTAAATCTGGTGCGAGAGCTGCGGTTGAAACTTGGTAGTAATTTACACTTATCAAAGTAAAAATCAATCAATCAATCATCCAGGAAAAAGAAGCATGGAATTTGTTTTTGGATGTTGATGAATAATCTTAATGATTAATTTCACTGCCTTTTTTTTTGCTGAGGTTGAAAAACTTCTTAAGATGATTGCACATTATTTTACTGAATTTGTGATTTCGAAAGAGAATCACAAATACTTTCAAAAATGACTGTGTTTAAAAATTAGAAATACTTCTTTACCGAACTGGAGCTTGGAAAAATTATCAAAACCTTTAATTACAATTTCTTTTATAGGTTTTGTATAGTTTATTTTTGTTAGTGAAGAGTGATAAAACACTTGGAGCTAATGCTCTATAATAAAATAAATAAATCTTTTCTCCTTTCGAAGCAACATTCATATTGTTCGTTGGAACTGGGATTTTCCAGAAATTTTGGAAGATCTTATCAAGATAAGATGACCGCTTTGTGAAAAGAAAAGTCCTGAGCCCTGAATCCCTCAAACCATCAAACATTTGACCTTTTAACAAATAAATGCTTGTTCTGTAGATCTTTGATATTTGGCTTGTCTCTAATTCGGGGAAATTCTTGCTTCTTAGTGGGGCTGAATAAAGGCGATGGATCTGATATTGTTAATAGTGCTTTTGGTGTTTGAAAGTGAGAAGCCTTTAGATCTCGTAAGCCTTTTGCCATTATTTAGCCTCACGTTGAAGTAGATAATTCTATTATCTTCTCGATAGCTCACACTTCGGTAAAAGTTATTTCACTGGCCAAAGATCCTCGTTTCGAAACCCGTTGGAATTTCCAACTGTCAGGTCTTCTGGCAAAAAAGATAATGGACTTATTTGGGGAACACCAGTCTTGAAATTAGTCAACCCCTTTTTGTCAACGTAAGCCGTACTTTCAAAATAGCTTCTGGTCAAAGAGTCGAGAAGGAAATTGGCTTTTCGAGTTTCCGTGTCGAAGATCAGACCGATTCCTAAAGGAACGTTCTCTAAGAACGAAAACATCTTTTGCCAACTCTCAAGAATCCGAGAAAAACTTCTCAACGACTCGACAAATCCCGGCATTGGCACATCCGGAGAGCCCCGAGCATCGAAAAAGAGCAAGAGTCCAACATTGAACTGAATAATCCGTCGTACCAATCTCTGGTTCGTGCCTCTGACTTGATAGTACTTGAGGTAGACAGAGGCTTCTTTCATTATTTGGAATAAAGCTCTTACATATTTGAGTCTTTCCAAAATCTCATTGGTTCTTTCATCACCATTCCCAATCAATAAGCCTATTTCGTCGAGTTTTTTGGCGATGCTTTCGGCTTGCTGATCAAATGAGACGTCGTAGAAGACTATCTCGTAGATAAATGATCTCAACAGCCTGTAAAGCATGTCCAATTCATATATTGCATTTTGATTTGATAGCTCTGAGGCACCAGCAGTTGTCTGTGATGATAAAGTTTGTTCCTGTTCATCTCTTTTGATAGTATTTCTGTCCGGAAAGATAACTTTATTCCCAGTGGATTCAATTTCGTGGATCCCGATACTACTACTAATTGTGAACGCTTCAAGTAAAGATATAGCACAGGGAAGTAAAAGCATCCCTTTCATTTTCTCGAGTCCGTAATACAAGAAGTGCAAACTAAACAAAAAAAAAAATGACTGCTTAAGTCAGACCCTGCGTTTAGATCCCAATCTTCAATCAAGCCTGGAGGGAAATAAAGGGAAAATATATGTGCTATAATGAACCAGCTTCGATGTTGATCTCTTAAATTTTATTCGAGGGTATTGTCGAGTAGAGAATATCCAGGAAGGACTGAGTCGTTCTTGCTCGCGTTCAAATGCTTTATTTTCCTTGTGGGGCTATGGCTTTTGAGAAAATTTCACTGATCTCTTTTGTGAAGGAAGCTTTCGAGGGCTTTTTTGCATGGTAGACTTGATAAGAAAAGTCTGAACCAATCACTGACGTGGAATTCTTATCACTCCATTTCTTGACTGATGATGGGCTTTTGAGATGAATCATTTCCAATTGTCTGGCTGAAAGCCTTCGTTAACTGTCAGCTGGAATTATTTTTTTCTTTGGTTTTATTATTCTTTCACAAATTCAAAATGGTGACCTTACAATGAGCCTCATCAGAATGGAATGATGGCTTCATGGCTCTGAAAACCGTTTCTTTCATCGATTATACTTACATTAGCGTCAAAATTTACCATTGACCATTATTTTGGAAGTTTTTAATTCTAAAACATTCTCAAAAACGACACACTAGGATTAAGGAATCGAGTGAGAAGGATGAAAGTTTTAGTTTCAAACGAGCCTCATTTGAAAAATCAAGAACAATGAAGAATGAAATTCCGAAACTAATTAAAGAAATAAAGGGATTTCGTAAGCATGATAGTTTTTAGAGGTCCTCTTCACCTTGACAAAAACACTTACCTTTTCAAATTCCAGAAACATATTTACATGCAAACTGTCAGGTTCGAGTGTATATTGTTACCCGCTAATGCCTGATTGTTATATGTAATTTAAGCTAGCCCTTTTTCTACTTATTATAGCAGGAGGGAAAGGGCTTTATATAATGTTTTCAGAGTAGTGACCCCGAGAGACGAGTTGGCAAAACTTGGCCGAAAGGAACTAATCCAAGACAATAGATTGTAGTATACTAAGCCGATGATAATGGCTAGTGGCTATACTAATCCGGTAACAATGGTTCATAGTATCTCCACTCGGGTTTAGCCAAGAAGGAGAGCACTTTGTCGATCACAGAGAGATAAGGAGACCCTAACAGTCTTGCAGTTCTTTTATTGGCGAATTGCTCTTATAATTTGAGTGAACTAAATGCGACGTTAAGAATTTTCGTAACCAAAATAATAGCAGTCCTATTGTCAGATGTGTGTACGAAAGACTGGAATGGGCAGTTGGTATAGAACCTTATCCCTTCTAATTCTACCTGCACTTCCGCACATATAGGATTAATCACCTGATGTTCAAAATGTGGTCTTATGATCTTTCGATTGCGACAGCTACGATTCTTACCCTAAACAAAAGTGCCGTATTCCTCAGGAAAGACTTACCTTTCCAATACACGTATTTCTGGAAGCAAAAACATAAATTTTAATGAAAGAGTGTGAGATTTTTTTAAATGACATCATTTCCCCATCAGTGTTGAAAGTCTATTTTAAAACCACACGAGGTTTGCGACATGGAGACATGACCTGCGGTCTCACCAACTTCGCAAAGATTAAGAATGTCGCGCATTTCCCCGGATTGCTGGTGCATGGTCTGTGTGGGGAAATCGTAACACGTCATTACACGCCGGAAAAGACGCCGAGATTTGCGCATTGACACGCCTTGTTTTTGTCTCGTAACAGGATGAAAGCCAATGAAACGAAAAGCCAAGACTTTGAAGCCAGGGCGTTTGTGGAATGTAGGTCAAAAATGTTACAGGAAAGAATTCAACTTTAAATTCTGTTGATGAGATGTGAAAAAAAACACTTCTCTGACAATTAAATAAACTAGTGTCTGCAAAGAAGCTGAGAATTAAGAAGCAAACAATAAACAAACAAAAAAACAAGTAAACATGTGTCACGATCATTGTTCTTTTACGATAGACGCCAGCGGTTATTGCGGAAAGATTAATTTTTCCCGCGGCAACTTACCCCAAGCGGGAGATCGGTCTGCCAAGAGCAGCGGTGTGCATATAAGAGGCACGACACGACAACGTAGTGCATCGACTGCATATACGGCGGAAAAACTGGGCGGGGCCGTACATTAGCCCCGCCTTGTGATTGTTGGTTGTCACAAAACCACCACCACTTCTATGCATATGATCACACAGGAGGGGCTGGAGATTTCTTAGATCTGGTGTGGAAATTGCTGCGGCCATTCTTATATAAATAGTATG
>JAJMCO010000359.1:0-10997 GCA_030573015.1 Metschnikowia peoriensis | reverse complement strand
AAAAAAAAAAAAAAAAAAAGAAGACATATTAAAGAGTGCATTACTTTACACTTTGAACCAGCACTTTTTCTTTGAGTCGTCTTTCAGTATCTGGATTACAAAATCAAAACCACCCAAAGAGACGGAAGAAAAGCCTTTTTCCATTCTCATCAAAAACTCGGCAACCTATTCCCTTCATAGCAATCGCAGGCTCAGTCGCAGAACAGACTTCTTCGATTTTAACATCGAGGAAACAACGAAAAAAATAAACACAAAAGAGTCAGCTCAAATGCACGCTAACGATCCAGACTCTGGTGGTGAATCTTCCACTGTGGTGGTTTCTGCTGCCGACGCCCAATATTTGCAATGGCACGAAAAACTTGATCTTCCACAAGTCACTGTACGAGCAACAATTGTGGGTCTAATTATCGGCAGTGTGGTGCTTATTTCCAACTTCCAATTTGGGCTCCAGACAGGCTGGGTGTCTATGATGTCGCTCCCGTCCGCGTTGTTGGGCTTCACAATATTCAAAGTGCTGCCGTTTGCGAGCACCTTCACCGATGTGGAAAACGTCTATATTCAGAGTGTGGCTGTTGCTGTAGGCACAGGTCCCTTGGCCTATGGACTTGTGGGCATTATTCCTGCAATCGAGAAGTTTCTTACTGAGGCCGAAAGTGGAACTGGGGCTCGCATTTCACTCTCACTTTCTCAGTTGATGGTTTGGCTGGCTGGTCTAGCGCTTTTTGGAGTGTTTTTCGCCGTCACTCTCCGTAAACAGGTAATCATCAAAGAAAAGCTCCCATTCCCTTCTGGTGCCGCCACAGCGACGCTTATTTCCGTGTTGCATGGCACAGAATTGTATGAAGAAAAACGGCCCGAGCGTACTGAAGATCTAGACGATACGCTTTCCCAATCTTCAGGCGACAGTTTTGTGCGTGGTGGTGTAATTTGCCCTCGGGATTCTAATGGGTTCAAGAATCTGCAAGTGGACCGGGCGTACCGTCTGAATATTCGGTCGCTTGTTGTCACGTTTGTCATTTCGGCCGTTTACACTGTTATCCTGTATTTCTTGCCCTTTCTTAAACTGATCCCTGTGTTTGGACAAACTCTTTCTCGCGTTTACCAGTGGAACGTGCAATTGCTGCCGGCATATATTGGCCAAGGTATCATCATGGGTCTTCCCTCGGTATCCTATATGATGTTTGGTGCACTCCTCGGCTGGGGAGTTTTGGCGCCTCTTCTGAAATATCTTGGCTGGGCTCCCGGTCCCATAGACGATTGGGTTACAGGCGGACAAGGCTGGATTCTCTGGCTTAGTTTGAGTGTGATGATTGCTGACTCGCTCGTTTCATTTTTTGTTGTTACATTCAAATCTCTTCAGGGGTTTGTTGCTTCACGACGCTTAGCGAAAAGCCAGTATCAACCGTTATTGCAAAATTCAGCAGATCTGGAACGTACGAAAGTTGATGGCGAAAACGCGTCATTTGTGGATGTGGCGCCTGAAAATTTAATCAGTATGAAAACCACGCTTGTGGGTATCCTTGCGTCATCCGTTCTTTGCGTGGCCGCAATTCGATGGGTATTTGGCGCATTGGTGCCTTACTATGCCACGGTTGCCGCTATTGGATTGGCATTACTTTTCTCAGTATTGGGTGTTCGTGCTTTGGGTGAAACTGATCTAAACCCGGTGAGTGGAATCGGTAAACTCTCCCAATTGATCTTCGCAGCAATAATTCCACGTAATCACCCGGCCAAAATCCTCATCAATATCATTGCCGGCGGAATAGCTGAGGCCGGCGCTCAACAGGCTGGCGATCTTATGCAAGATCTCAAAACAGGTTTTTTGGTGGGTGCATCTCCCAGAGCTCAGTTTGTTGCTCAAGTTATAGGCACCATATACTCGGTGTTCTTTAGCAGCATAATGTACAAGGTCTACAACAGCGTTTATGAAATCCCCAGCAAAACTTTCCGCATCCCTACTGCCGTAGTGTGGATCGATTGTTCACGCTTGGTCACGGGTGAAGGGTTGCCTCCACACGCGCTAGAGTTTTGTATTTTGTTTGGCGTGGTATTTGGCGTGATTTCGCTTCTCAAAAACTTGCTTCCAAAGTCTTCTCGGTACCATAAATATATGGTGTATTTGCCAAACGGTGTGGCCGTCGGAATCGGCATCTACAACACCCCAAACTTCTCCATTGCCCGGTTCTTAGGTGGCTTAATGGCCTACCTCTGGATCCACAAATTCGCCAAGAAGAATGCTGACCAGAAAGTCAAAATGGTGATCATCAGTAGCGGCCTAGTGTTGGGCGAAGGTCTTCTCAGTGGTTTCACCATGTTGATGACCAGCATGGGCGTGAGACACTTTTAATTTCTGGCACAGAATGTTGATTATTTTGAGAAGGTTTTGTTTTTTTGTCTTTTTTTTCCTTTTTTTCTTTTTTTTTTGGTCATTTTTATTGGGCTGTCGGTTCACAAACGGTTTGGTTAGATATATATGCAGCAGGATGCATGCTTAAATAGATAAAAACACTTAATTCTACACTGTTTAGGTATCTTCGATAGGCTCTTGTCCTCCCGCTCCTTTTTGTCTAACTAATGTACACGTTTCGTTGCTGCTCTTTTGTGATACTTCTCTTCTTTATCTTGCCTTTGTTTCTGTTTCGCTAGAAAGTACCGTACCGTGTCTTCATCTCTTCCATTTTCTTTTCCATTTATTGAACACCATTACGCTCCTTATCTGCGCCTATCCTTTGGTTGATGAAAAAGATCGCCGTCTGGATCGCCGTGTACGAACCTGTTAGCGTCAACTTACGAATATTCGTCAAACCTTTGCCGCCACCAAGAAGAATCGACTGGTGCTGGTCCGGCTCGATTTTCACGTAAGTACACCCACTACTCTCACGGATTTGCTTGATGTTGTGTCCACCTTTACCAATCACAGATCCAATCGTATTGTTTGCCACAAAAACATCCTGAGTGAACCGGTCGGGCGCCGTACTAATTTGCACCGGCATTTTCGTGATCACGTCACCCACAATGGTGTTACCGTGTTCGTCCGTATACAGGCTCTGTGGAGGTACTGTAGTGGTGGGTAAATTCAGAGGACCGTTATATTGCGGACGGACAGCCGGCTGGAACATCATTTGGAAATCGTAAGGTTTTTGTTGGCCGCCCATTGGACCGGCGCCTCCCATTGGACCAGGGCCGCCAGGACCGCCCATAGGACCGCCAATTGGGCCTCCCATACCTGGCATTTGCATTGGATTATTGGGCATATATGGCATGTTTGAGCTTGGGTGCGGCATCATTGGGTTATGCTGAGGCTGGTGGTGAAAGTTCATTGGGTTATAAAACACCACTTTTTGCTTCTTCAACACCTCCCGGTGCTCCAACACCAATTGCGAAATATAGTACACAGCAATATGAATGGCATCCGCAACTCCGGAAACAGAAAGCACGCGATCGGTCGAGAATGGCAACGGTTGTTCGGCGGCTTTCAATTTGGCAGCCGAGTTTTCCTCAATCTCACGGAATTTGGAGCCCTGTTTGCCAATGATAAACCCCACCATCGGATGCGGCACAAGCAACTTCAACACATACTGTTTACTCATCATCAGCGCCGGCTCGTCCTCGGGCTCGTCCAAAATGGTCCGTGTAATCAAGCCAAAGCCACGGGCAACGTTTTCCGGCAGGCCCTTCACGGAAATCACTCTTTCCGGCACGTTTTTCAAGTTTTCCGACACGTGGATCCGCACATTGGCCTTTTCCCGGATATGCATGATGCGTTCACCTTTTTTGCCCACAATCACGCCGGCTTCTTTGGTGGGACAATACATCCGCATGGACACGTGGTCCATGTCGTCCTTATATGGTTTTGCCGGGTTGCTGGTGCCCGTGTTGGTTTTCGAATGCAGATACGAGTCGTACAGATCACGATCATGATCACGAGACTCAGGCAGAGTAATGGCGTCATTTCCTGATGTCTCGGTCTCGGCGGCTGTTTGCGCCAGGGGTTCAGCAACAGCAGCAGATGTTTCCTCGTTTTTGTGTACGGTATCCAGCGCCGTTTCGGTAGAATTATCTTCCTGATTTTGTGACTCTGTTTCCAAATCTGGGTGTTCGTCTAATTTCGGCGATGATGCTGATTTTCCGTCGGTTTCTTGTTCCGGCGACGGTTCCCGATCTAGCGCCAACCGTTTGTTCAACTGATCGTCCGCAGGAACATCGGGATCTTCCTCGTTTTTGCGCTTCAAAATATTAGACATGGGCGATGGCTGAAAGCAAAAAAAAAAGAAGAGCAAAAAAGATTTATATATATATAGAAAAGCTGGCCAGATATATGAAGGTCTCTGGGCAATTCGGCAAAGTGTCTGGCAAGAAAAAGCAAGCAAACAAGCAAAGTGAAAGTTCAATGGGCGGGGCCTGCAAGAAAGTTAAAAAAAAACGTGTTTTTTTTTTTTATTTTTTTTTTTTTAAAGCCCTTCGGTGAATCCTAGACTCTTTTCCTTCTATGATGTGTGCGCACCTGGGTCCAAAATTGGTGCGTTGTTTTGAAATTGGTGCACGAGTTTTGTCCACCACACCCTACCATAACATCACGTGACCCGCCGACAGTAATTTTGTAAAAATCAGTTGGTTTCGTTCTCCGTTAAAATGGGTGAAAATCAGCCGACTCATGATCTAGCAGAAGTAGCGGTTTGTTGAATTTTATAAAAGCAAGGCTCAACTGAATTCAAAGGATGAGTTATCCGCATGGTACGACGCCTTTATATTGTAGACGCGTAGTTGAAACCGTGCAACCAACTAGCCAGCAATAGCTGCAAAAACAGCTGAAAAGTTTGAATCGTTTCTGTGAATTTATCTTCTCTTTTCGTGTTTCGAAGATTTCAATGAAGGCCTAGTAAACCCTCTTCGAATTGCTTCTTTTTTTCGCACCTTGAAAGATAACCCTGACGATTATTGCCGATCAATTAGGGACTCGTCTTCCGTATTTAACTCCTCGTTTAAGTCTGGTAAACACAAAGTGATCCACGCCTGTGTCGGCCTGGAGTCCTTACATGAATCACCGTCTTTGTTGATAAATTCCGTCAATCCGGCCCACTCACTCTCACGAATCGAGTCTCTCATTGACATCTTGTAAAAGTTCTTTCAATCGCTTTTCATCATCAGAAACGTGATAGAGATAAAGAGAGCCTCCGGATGAAATATCCGAAACACCAAACCCATTCAGGTCCTTGATGTTAATTTCTACCTTCTGATGTTGTGAAAACCTCACTATCTTTACCGTCGTTAAAGTAAGGTCTGTAATTCCAGTCTGACGGATCCAAGGTCCGCATTCCAACTGGTCCACGGATACATTTACCCGCCAAATTTTACCGTAATCACGCAAACTCTCATTGGCTCAAAAATGAAAAAAGAAAAACAAGAAAGACATCAAAGTTTCAAACCCCACTTCCCACAAATACAGAAGCAAGTCAACTCACGGCCTTTGCACCTGTTGCTGCTGTTGCTGCCATTGTCTCTGGCGATCACGCTCACGTGCCTGCTGATATTGGTCGTCCCTTTTTGCCTCCATACGGCCCAAAAAGTCCTGTTTCTCCAAGTACCCACCCTTGTTGTGGATGGCCAAATCGTCCTTAAGTTTTTTCTTATCAACAAATGACGCCCAGTCAAGCCGCGATTTCTCCAATGTGGACAATTTGTTTTTCTTATCGCCGGCAAGAAACTTGTCTATAAGTGATGGGCGCTTCAACTTGATTCGGAGCGGCTTTTCCTCTTCGGATCCTGCCACTTTACGCACTACAGTAACATAACTCTTGCGTGGGCCAGCATCTTGTTCCTGCAGCGCAAGCCCATTTGTTGAGTTTAAGTAAGCTTTGGCCTCGGCCGAATTGGCGGCTACGGTTTTCTCCTCACGCACGAGCTTCCCCGCAAATGTGTAGGTGGTGAATATACGAATCTGCTGTTCTGCATCTGTTGGTTCTTCCAGGATTTCAGCTGCATCCTTGACACTGCCAATGCCAATATTTTGTCCGGTTTTTCCGCTTTCTCCGCTGTCTCCGCTATCTTTGTGCACAATCTGTGCCCACTCATCTGCCGCTGTTGTTTGTAAAGTTTCGAAAATCGCATCCACATCCACACGCAGTAAATCCTCTACAAGTCCGCGCAGATACGATTTGGGGCCGCCAGTTTCCGTACTTTCTTTGAATTTCTGGCCACGTGTCCTTACCTGGCTGACATCCGTAGTGATTGCTGAATAATCCGGCGGCTGTTCACCCTCAGAATCCTCACTTTCCTCATCGTTAGCTTCGGCTTTTTTCAGTGGATCGTAGTCGTCATCTTCATTTTCATCGTATTCATCTTCTTCTTCTTCTTCTTTTTCTTCAATTTCTTTTTCTTCAATTTCAGTGTTTTTCTCGGTTTCAGATACCGTCTCATCCTTTACTTCTATTGATTTCCCTGTATTTTGCGTATCTTGTTCTAGACTCTCAGCCACTGGCCCCGTTTTCGCCCTTTTAGGCCGGTTCACCAGCTGAGTCTTTGTAGGCGCATTTCGCTTAGGTCTGGCCATATTCTTTGATTGTAAATTTCTGGGTTTTTGTGGTGATTCTAACAAGGAAATAAGTCTCTTTATGCCTTTTGGAGAATATCAACTATGCTGCTCTGGCGTGTCTAAAGTCTAGGCTCTGTATTCTGTCGAGACTCTGTGTTTCCGTAGGAGATTTAAATGAAACAATCTAATAATTGTAATTTTTCAATGTGAATTTGTACCGGGTCTCTATAAAAATATCGACCTTTAGTTAGGAAGATCATTCTTCGTACTTACAAACTTGAGGTCTTGATTCCAGGGCCTCAGTGAGAAAACGCGCACGATTGAGATTCTGGCCCCGAGTGATTTCCAGTACTCTACAAGTTGAAGATCATAGTCAGGATTTAAAAATCCATTTTGGAGAAATATATTTTGGGGTTTGACTTTGAAGAACTTTGTTATTTCTTATACAGAAATGTAAATGCATCCCAGGGTGATGGGAGAAATAAAATTCCAAAGTAAACACTGAAAACTTGGCACTTTGTCAAGTAAATCTGGTGCGAGAGCTACGGTTGAAACTTGGTAGTAATTTACACTTATCAAAGTAAAAATCAATCAATCAATCATTCAGGAAAAAGAAGCATGTAATTTACTTTTGGATGTTGAAGAATAATCTTAATGATTAAGTTTAGTGCCAATTCTTTTGCTGAGATTGAAAAACTTCTTAAGATGATTGCACATAAATTTGCAGAAATTGTGATTAAAGTAATAATTACAATTATATTTTCAAAAAAAGCCACGTGTAAAATTTGAAATATTTCTTTACCCAGCTGGAGCTTTGAAAAGTTATCAAAAACGTTAATAACAATTTCTTTTATAGGTTTTTTATATTTCATTTCTGTTAGTGAAGAGTGATAAAACAATTGGAGCTAATGCTTTACTGTAATAAGATGAATCTTTAAAAATTTTTTTCTCCTTTTGTAGCAACATTCATATTGTTCGTTGGAATTGGGATTTTCCAAAAATTTTGGAAGATCTCATCAAGATAAGATGACCGCTTTGTGAAAAGAAAAGTCCTGAGCCCTGAATTCCTCATGTCATCAAACATTTGACCATTTAACAAATAATTACTTGTTCTGTAGGTCTTTGATATTTTGCTTGTCTCTAATTTGGGGAAGTTTTTGCTTCTTAGTGGGGCTGAATAAAGGCAATGGATCTGATACTGTTAATAGTACTTTTGGTGTTTGAAAGTGAGAAGCCCTTAGATCTCCTAAGCCTTTTGTCATTATTTAGCCTCACGTTGAAGTAGATAATTCTATTATCTTCTCGATAGCTCACACTTCAGTAAAAGTTATTTCACTGGCCAAAGATCCTCGTTTTGAAACCCGTTGGAATTTCCAACTGTCAGGTCTTCTGGCAAAAAAGATAATGGACTTATTTGGGGAACACCAGTCTTGAAATTAGTCAACCCCTTTTTGTCAACGTAAGCCATACTCTCAACATAACTTCTGGTCAAAGAGTCGAGAAGGAAATTGGCTTTTCGAGTTTCCGTGTCGAAGATCAGACCGATTCCTAAAGGAACGTTTTCTAAGAACGAAAACATATTTTGCCAGCTCTCAAGAATCCGAGAAAAACTTCTCAACGACTCGACAAATCCCGGCATTGGCACATCCGGAGAGCCCCGAGCATCGAAAAAGAGCAAGAGTCCAACATTGAACTGAATAATCCGTCGTACCAATCTCTGGTTCGTGCCTCTGACTTGATAGTACTTGAGGTAGACAGAGGCTTCTTTCATTATTTGGAATAAAGCTCTTACATATTTGAGTCTTTCCAAGATCTCATTGGTTCTTTCATCACCATTCCCAATCAATAAGCCTATTTCGTCGAGTTTTTTGGCGATGCTTTCGGCTCGCTGATCAAATGAGACGTCGTAGAAGACTATCTCGTAGATAAATGATCTCAAAAGCCTATAAAG
Source organism: Metschnikowia peoriensis (assembly GCA_030573015.1). Taxonomy (NCBI): domain Eukaryota; kingdom Fungi; phylum Ascomycota; class Pichiomycetes; order Serinales; family Metschnikowiaceae; genus Metschnikowia; species Metschnikowia peoriensis. The sequence goes on along the minus strand of JAJMCO010000359.1, from coordinate 2,514 downwards.
CATGTCCAATTCATATATTGCCTTCTGATTTGATAGTTCTGAAGCACCAGCAGTTGTCTGTGATGATAAAGTTTGCTCCTGTTCATCTCTTTTGATAGTATTTCTGTCAGGAAAGATAACTTTACTCCCACTGCTATCAATTTCGTGGATCCCGGTACTACTAACAATTGTGAACGCTTCAAGTAAAGCTATAGCACAGGGAAGTAAAAGCATCCCTTTCATTTTCTCGAGTCCGTAATACAGGAAGTGCAAACTAAACAAAAAAAAAAAAAAAATGACTGCTTAAGTCAGACCCTGCGTTTAGATCCCAATCTTCAATCAAGCCTGGAGGGAAATAAAGGGAAAATATATGTGCTATAATGAACCAGCTTAGATGTTGATCTCTAAAATTTTATTCGAGGGTATTGTCGAGCAGAGAAAATTCAGGAAGGACTGACTCGCTCTTGCTCGCGTTCAAATGCTTTATTTTCCTTGTGGGGCTATGTCGTTTGAGAAAAATTTCACTGATCTCATTTGTGAAGGAAGTTTTCGAGGGCTTTTTTGCATGGTAGACTTGATAAGAAAAGTCTGAACCAATCAGTGATGTGGGATTCTTATCACTCCATTTCTTGACTGATGATGGGCTTTTGAGATGAATCATTTCCAATTGTTTGGCTGAAAGTCTTCGTTAACACTCAACTAGAGATTTGTTTTTCTTTGTTTTTATTATTCTTTCAAAAATTCAAAACCTTACAATGAGCCTCATCAGAATGGAATGATGGCTTCATGGCTCTGAAAACCGTTTCTTTCATTGATTATACTTACATTAGCGTCAAAATTTACCATTTACCATTATTTTGGAATTTTTTAATTCTAAAACATTTTCAAAAACGACACACTAGGATTAAGGAATCGAGTGAGAAGGATGGATGTTTTGGTTTTAAACGAGCCTCATTTTAAAAATCAAGAACAATAACGAATGAAATTCTGAAACTAATTAAAAAAATAAAGGGATTCCGTAAGCATGATAATTTTTAGAGGTCCTCTTCACCTTGAAAAAAACACTTACCTTTTCAAATTCCAGAAACATATTTACATGCAAACTGTCAGGTTCGAGTGTATATTGTTACCCGCTAATGCCTGATTGTTATATGTAATTTTAGCTAGGCCTTTTTCTACTTATTATAGCAGGAGGGAAAGGGCTTTATATAATGTTTTCAGAGTAGTGACCCCGAGAGACGATTTGGCAAAACTTGGCCGAAAGGAACTACTCCAAGATAAAGATTGTAGTATACTAAGCCGATGACAATGGCTAGTGGCTATACTAATCCGGTAACAATGGTTCTTTGTGCGTCCACTCGGGTTTAGCCAAGAAGGAGAGCACTTTGTCGATCACAGAGAGATAAGGGGACCCTAACAGTCTTGCACCTCTTTTATTGGCAAATTGCTCTTATAATTTGAGTGAACCAAATGCGACGTTAAGAATTTTCGTAACCAAAATAATAGCAGTCCTATTGTCAGATGTGTGTACGAAAGACTAGAACGGGTAGCTGGTATAGAACCTTCTCCCTTCTAATTCCACCTGCACTTCCGCACATATAGGATTAATCACCTGATGTTCAAAATGTGGTCTTATGATCTTTCGATTGCGACAGCTACGATTCTTACCCTAAACAAAAGAGCCGTATTCCTCAGGAAAGACTTACCTTTCCAATACACGTATTTCTGGAAGGAAAAACATAAATTTTAATGAAAGAGTGTGAGATTTTTTTAAATGACATCATTTCCCCATCAGTGTTGAAAGTCTATTTTAAAACCACACAAGGTTTGCGACATGGAGACATGACCTGCGGTCTCACCAACTTCGCAAAGATTAAGAATGTCGCGCATTTCCCCGGATTGCTGGTGCATGGTCTGTGTGGGGAAATCGTAACACGTCATTACACGCCGGAAAAAACGCCGAGATTTGCGCATTGACACGCCTTGTTTTTGTCTCGTAACAGGATGAAAGCCAATGAAACGAAAAGCCAAGACTTTGAAGCCAAGGCTCTTGGGGAATGTAAATCCTAAATTTTTCAGGAATGAATTTGACTTTAAATTCTGTTGATGAGATGTGAAAAAAAAAAACACTTCTCTGACAATTAAATAAACTAGTGTCTGCAAAGAAGCTGAGAATTAAGAAGCAAACAATAAACAAACAAACAAGTAAACATGTGTCACGATCATTGTTCTTTTACGATAGACGCCAGCGGTTATTGCGGAAAGATTAATTTTTCCCGCGGCAACTTACCCCAAGCGGGAGATCGGTCTGCCAAGAGCAGCGGTGTGCATATAATAGGCACGACACGACAACGTAGTGCATCGACTGCATATACGGCGGAAAAACTGGGCGGGGCCGTACATTAGCCCCGCCTTGTGATTGTTGGTTGTCACAAAACCACCACCACTTCTATGCATATGATCACACAGGAGGGGCTGGAGATTTCTTAGATCTGGTGTGGAAATTGCTGCGGCCATTCTTATATAAATAGTATG
>JAJMCO010000358.1:0-11000 GCA_030573015.1 Metschnikowia peoriensis | reverse complement strand
AATATACGTTCTCCACAGTGTTTTCAGGCTTCAAATGTACTTGATTGTGCCCCACATAGATCTCATCTTTTTTAAACTCGACAGTTGATTTGGTGTTTGTGTCTGACACAGAGTACTCTTTGGGGAACTTCCATATATCACCTTCAATGCTAGTACAGCCATACAGCAATGCATCAATAAATGGCCTTTTACGCCAGTAGTCATTATGAGAATGGATTGGCTTCAAGTGTACGTCCCTAGTTAGCGATTCGATTGATAGGGTCTCTGCTGGCAGCTCAGCAACGGGCCGGAACACGTTTATCATATCTCGAAACTCTGATTGAAAAAAAAAAAAGGAGTAAAAGAAAGGAGGTGAAATAAATTCTAAGAATGCAAGTGGGAGTCTATTGTACGCTCTAGAAAATGTGACGACTGTGTTGTGTTCTTTGTTTTCGGTAAAAGCCCTTGCGGCTCATTACCCCACAAGCCCACGTGAATCCCGGTTAATTCCGCCCGCGACCGCGCATATAGCAAAAAATGAAATCATGTGGCACTTTAGCACCTCGAAAAACTATTTACCGTTATTCAAGACTCTTGATAATTTCCTCCATGTAGTGCCCCAATGTATGGATGTTTGTGACTGTTTCAAGCTGAAACTCATCGCTAGCTTCATGCTGAAGACGGAATTTGAGCGCGTGCGCCGCTCTCTCAAAACATGACGCGAGCCAATTCCGTTCAAAACACTGGGTGACGTCAGGAAAATCATCTGTCTCAATCGACATCGGATTTTTGGTACTATCTTTTAAACACATCACTTCATATCCATTATCAATTTTACTCAATTGGACAAAGCATCGTAATATAATTAAACTGGAGGATAAAACAATCAAAAGACTCAGGCAGTATTCAATCAAATCACCACTCTTAAGTAGAGTATCCTCTTCACAAGTTGTGGGCATTTGCTCGTTCAGACAACAGTAACTCAATAAAAATGACATTGGATCGTAATGAACGGGAGTTTTCACTCCTGGATTTTGAGGGTTGATGCCAACATGAAGAAGCAAAATTTCGGACAACTTTTTGACCTGATGGATCAAATTCAAGAGACATTTCCATTGAAACTCATTCATCTTACCAACATTGATACCCAATTGCTCAATACTCATAATATTGCTTCCTGAGATCAGCTTGATGGTCCCTGGATGTGTATTTGATGACTCTCTTGAAGCAGAGTCATCAGTCAGTATCATCAAGTGGTCGAACAACATAACACTTTTCACAAAGTGGAGGTACTGTATCGAATTCGAAAACCTCCAGATTAAACTGGCTTTGACACGAAAAGCATTCAAAACTATAACTCCCGCTTTGAAATTATATGTTTGATTGTCAAGAACTTGTTCAAAAACTCGGTCTGTAGAAACGTCTTTTTCAAAGAATTTACCAGATGAAATATGATCTACCGTATTTCTGAGCACCAGAATTGCTTTCAAAACACAATTCACATCATCCATCCTGTTAGCACTTAATGCCTCGCATGTTGATCTTTTTGACCCATCTAACTCGGTGAATCCATCACTAGACAAGGGAAGAGGCACTCGGTTAGAAATTTCAGCAAATGACATGTCACTAATTTTGTTAGTGTACGAATTCACCTGTGATATTGCATACGGATAACCGCTCCAAAGTCTTGCTAGTGTAGTAAAGCTCCATAAACCCCACACTATGCGTAGTAAACATTCTTTTTCATATGATTTCCTCAAATTAAGGTCGTCCTGTCTTCTTAGCAAAGTTTCAATGTAGCGATTTCTTTCCACTATAGAATATATGTTCCTGAGATACTCTGCCATAAAGTTTGGGCTATTCTTGACCAAAAAAATACGAGCAGTAAGTGAATAGCAAAGTAACATTCCAAATTCATTGAGATTATCCCAAAACTTGAAGATTTTTTCAACCCAAAAAGATTCCGATTTCTCGATCGGTACTTTTTTCTTACTGCAAACGTTAGCAAGGATTGCGTGATAGACAGAGCTGTCTGAATTTGGCAGAAACCACTTGAGGAGTCGAGCTTTCGGTGGTAGGAGCAAGAAGTTTGGATGTATATTGATGTAGTAAAAGTCAACTGCAGCGAGGAGCGTTTCTTCCGGGGGAAGTTCGTTTTCTAAAAGATCACTTGCTCTAAACTTTGTAAAACGTTGCTCGATAATACCTTTTGAGTTATTTTTGGTATCGCGCTCATTCATAAAAGATACACCTGATAGAGGCCTTGAAGGTGGGGCTTGGTAGTGAGATGAATCAACTGTTCCAATATGCGAAAGATTATTTTTAAACCGCAGATCCAGCTCTTTCTGTTTATCAAGGTCCAGCATGTATGTGGAACTTTCTGCTGCATCTTTCGCTGCCGGATAACACATATCATGCTTTTGTGGAAGAGACGGCTCGTTTGTGCCCGAGGAAACCGCATGTGTATACATATTGGTTTTGCGGTCCGAAATTCCATGAGAATATGGCGGATCCAAACTGGTTTGTTTATGTTGATTGGTATTCTTCAGTTCTAACAGAGCGCTCAGATTCAGATTCAGATTCAGGCTACCGCCAAAATATGGTTTCAGTGATTTAGGGCGTACAAGGGGATCAGATACTCTTTGCTGTGAGCGATCAGAACCTTCAAATTCCGAGTTTTCACCACCAATGTATGAATCCCCGCGTCCAAAGAAGTCATTAATTTTTCGAGTTCCGTACGGCCCATGCATTTCATGCATTGCATGCAGACCAGGGGGGCCAGGAGGACCGTGTGGACCGTGTGGACCGTGTGGACCGTGTGGACCGTGTGGACCGTGTGGACCGTGTGGACCATGATATCTTCCAAAACCTTTTGGATACGGATTGTTTGGGTCATTCTTGTCGAAAGACCCCGGTGGACCGCCATGTTTAGTGTGCGCATCAGATTCAGGCTGCTTATGTGCACCATGAGGACCATGATGCTCGCCAGGATAGTGGTATGGGTAGTATGGCGGATACATCATGTGAGGAGGTACATGCCCGCCGGGTGGAGGTGGCGGTGGCGGTGGCGCACCAGCAAAATAGGGGGAGAACGGAGGGTAAAAGCCAGGATGTTGATGAGCATAAGGATCATGCGGCGGAAAGTGCCAGTGATGTCTACCTTTGAATGGAGGCCAGTGCCCGTGTCTCTTGCGGCCGCAAGATTCGGAATCGCGGTGTCTCCCATGTCCATGATGGTGACGATGATGTCGCTGTCCATGATAACCGCCACGTACCAGCGAATCATTTTCATAAGACGCTGTAGACGCTCTTCTGGAAGCGAGGTCGGGATAACCCATGGATGAATGCAGCAACGTTGGAGAAGGAAGCTTAAGTTTGAACGAAGATAGCGAGTCTGAATTCAGAAACGACGCCGTGGTGGATGGCGTGCTCATTGGTTCAGTTTGTGTGACACCAGTTATCTGTTGCAGTACAAAATTGGGATTTGCGAATGGTGTATCTAGCGGCTGTGCATGTGTAGTGATAGATGGTCCTGTTTTTATCGTTGGCAGATGATGTAAGTCTTTCTGCTTTTTCATTGGCTGTTGCTCATTTGATATCACCAGAGGCTTTTCCCGCCTTGGTCTTCTTCCGCCACGCTTGCTCCTTACAAATACACATTCCACTCCTAACATCTTACAATTCGAGCAGGCTGGCTGAGATTCTGGCTCGTCAGGATTCTGCAGTAGAATCACCTCGCCATCGCATTTTATTTTCTTCTCACGGCACAGAAGACATGCTCTCCGTGCTACAGTGCGTTTTTGTTGGGTTTGTTCATAGTTCTGGGCGATATGAGCTTCATCGATGGAAGTATTGGAGTCATTCTCCTGAGCCGCAGCCGGATCGAACTGGCGATTAGGTTGTTGCGCAGATATTTCTCCCATTTGCATGGAATTTTGATAGTTTAGCAGCATAGGAATTTCATTAGGGTATAAGTTGGAAAAAGCAGGATTTGTTGAGCCTATTTGCTGGGCTGGCGTGTGGTTATTGAACATGGTTCATGCGTCAAAAACCGTACAATGGTGCGGGTGATCAAGACGCAGTAAAGTGGAATAAAAAATAAAATAAAAAAAAAAAAAAAATACGGGGTAGGTAGAGAGGAGATTTTACGCGGTACTTAAATAATGCAGAGATCTGAAAAAAGAAATTAGCAAGACGTGACTGTGCTGCAAAAACGAAAGAAGCACAAAAGAAAAAAAAAAAACTTGAGTGACTACTTCTCAGCTTTTATGAAGATACTAGAATTACAGTAACTAGTTATCACAAACGGCGTTAGACCATGCCTTATAGATCATGGCCTACCGACCGTTGGGAAGTCCCCGCGCTAACTATGAATCTGACAGGCGCATACGAGATTCACCAGATCTATTATTCGATAAAGAAAAGACTATCAGTTTTTTTTTTTTTAATTCTTTTTATTCTTTTTTTTTTTTTTATATTCTTTTTTCAATCATTGTTTTACTTCTCAATAATTATGTTTAGTATTTTGATTATATGCTTTAAGCCATGTAAAAACATTTAATAAAGAATCAGGCCAACACCTTCTTCAACCTCCTACCTCGAAGAATACCCACAAGAGAAAGACTGCCTGCAAAAAGCTCCTCTTTGAAGTAGAACAAGAATGCAGCCGTCATGATTGATTGGAACAACTTGATGGTCAAACCTCTGTACAAACCTTCAATTCCCTCTTCAGTGGCAATTTTCTTGATTTCCTGGTACATGGAGAGTTCCGTCGTTTTGGTCTCATTTGCAACACCTGATTTGGATTCAAGATTTTTCTTTTTCACGTGCATGCGAGATTTCAATGTGATATATGGATATGTGAGTGAAGTGGCCACCAATTTACCGAACGCACCTATGAAAAACGCCTTACGTCCACTGAATCCCTTTGGACCTTTGGCGGCAATTATCACGTTTTTGATCTGTTCAAATATGGTGTACTGAATGATCGGATTGATGACTAAAACCAATGCTGGCAAAACACCAGCAAAAAGCGTCGATACGCCATCTTTTTCCACGATCTCCAAAAGAGCCTTGAGAGCAGATCCTGATTTGTCACCTTCTTTTTTAGCTTTCGTCATCATCCGCGTATTGGCAACCCAAAAAGGATTTGTGCCTATGACAGTAATTGCACCTGCAATTGCACCAGTCAAAATCAGCTGAAGAGTGGATAAACCTGTCTTTTTTTTCTTTGAGGAGGCATTTCCCTTCAACAAAATATTTGAGGTGAACTCGTAGAAATAGTAGTAGATGAAGTTCAGTAGCGTGATTCCATAAAGTGCACTTTCTAAGCCGGCATAAAGACTCAAGACACCGCCCTTTTTCTTAAGAGCATCTTTTATTTCCGCTACAGTGGATTTCTGCTTTTCCACTTCTTCAGACTCTTTCTTTTTTGTGGTTGTTTGGGCAAGTGTGGATAATGTGACTAAAGGATACGTGACAATCATCGAAAGAGCACCTCCACCTGCACCGGCAATAGCATGCGCAAGTTCATCATCAGCCGACATTTTCAATTCTTTTGATGGGGTATTATTATATTTATATTAGAAAAAGCAAAAATAATAGGTAGTTTTGTTTGAAGTCGAAAGATAACGAGAACAAAGGTGAGTTTCCATTCAACCGCCTTGATGCTGAATGAAAAGAGAAACTTGATTCCCTTTAGATTGAACCTTTTAGTATTGTGTGAATAACAAAAGGAAGAAAAAAGACAAGAAAATTGAAAAGATTGGAAACTAATTTGCTTATAAGACTGTAAATCGGGGAATCCTAATATTTGCGAACCGTGGATGAGTCAATTTCACATGTGGATCCCCCACTTGTTTTTTACCCGTGGGGAAGACGCGAAAACTCCATGATTCCGAAACTGTATGCCGGTCAATCTAACGCGGCGCATCGTTCTCAAGGCTGTTCTTGGGTAATTTGTCAGTCTTAAACCACTACGTACTAAAAGCATGAGTGAATTTTTTCTTTTTTTTTGAAAGAAAAAGAAGGAAAAAGAAAGGATAAAAAGAGAGAGCAGAAAAACTGATTCACACCAAGCATTAACATAAGATTTCTATAAGATTTCTACTTAAGCTTTCTAAATTTAACCTCTCAAAATAAGGCTAAACAACCTGTGGAAGGCACGATGTTGCAACATGAAGAAGTTGCAAAATCTCTGGCCATTCAGGAGATGATGAGTTAAATAATTTGGACAAGTAAATTTAATTCGAGAATTCATGAGCTTCTTTTTCTTTCTTTAAGTAAAAAGCACGCATGCAGTATTTGAAGCCATGAAAATTAGAACAATATATTTCCGTGCGTGAGGCAAGTTACATAACACAAACCTTTCATCACAAATGAATCTATTTACATTCGCTTATCCTTTTGAGGTTCCGGAACGTGATACACTTCAAACTCCGAAATTTTCATAAACTTCTCTTAAAGATAATTTCCCCATAACTTCACATTATTATGCATGGTTTCTTTGAAAATCCGGCTGCAAATTATTTGTAAATCTAGAGAAGGCGAAAGACGCGTCTGGGCCAATAATAACATAACAAATTAATGTACAAAGAACATTCTAGATTTATTTAAAGTTATTTCAACATCGCTCAAGAAAGTTTTATGCATGCCATAGTGCAAAGCGAGACTCGTAAATTAACAAACTCCAAATCTAGAACTGGCCTTTCATTATTTTGAATGCTTACTCTAGCCTACATTGAAAAAACCTCTAAGGAAATCCAAAAATGTAGTGTATTTGAACTATAGAGTAAGATTAAAAGAGCGGAAATGGGTTTTTATTAGCCAGGATAAAAGTCTTTGATAAATAAATTCTTCAATCGCAAAATACCCAGATCGGAAAATTGCGTAGTCAAAGTAATCCGTGAAGGTCTAAGTAAACGGTATAGCGAGATAAAAGCTCCGTTTCAGCCAAAGTTATAACATAACAAAAGCCTCTTTTAGTAGTTGTCCACAACTGGTAATATTCCAATTGCGGCACCTTTGAGAGTTTTTGTAATATTCCACTAAAAATGTATCGCACTATCTTGAAACGAGTCTGCCCGACTGCAACCTTTTTGTGGTCGGTCTTTTCTACTCCATACTTTTTGTAGTTTATAATTTTAGTATAAATTGAATTCAAATGCCCATGGGTTTAGAAAACTTTTTACCCCGACATTCCACAATTCTTTTTAGCTCTGGAGTTACAAAAGACTTTGAAATATCAAAATTCTAAGGTATTCTCTTAGAGCTTGTCAGCCTGTGACCAACTTTCGCTAAAGAAGATATACCAATTACCTTTCGTTCTTAATATATCATTGAAACTTTCCCAAAAATGGCCAGAAATACTCGTCTTAACTCCAACTTAAATGCCAAAAGTTTTGGGCTGAGAAGAAAACGGGCTGCTTGCTTGGACCAGAATCCTGGTCCGGAAGCTTCCAGTTTGTTTTCCAGTGCACGTCCAAACACAAAGAGACGCAGAATGGAAGCTGTTGCGCTGGATGAAAACAATTCTGACTCTACCATTTCCTCGTCTGAAGATCTGGACTCTGGAGATTCAGATGTTGAAATGACTGGGCCTCTTTCCACCAGAGAAGTTCCACGCTTCCGTGTACGGCAAATTTCGAACCAGTCCGCTCCTAATCTAGCTGGAAATTGGTTGCATCGTCGTAATTTATTGAACAGTATTGGGCGCCGCAGAAGATTATTGAGCACTGGAATTGAAAGAGCCCGCACATTACAAGTAAGAAGAAGAGCTCGTCTTTGGAATAGTCTGGGGCAAAATCGACCATTGGCACCAACCGTCACACCGGCTTCAAGTACTTCTGGTGGTCTGGATTCGTCAAGCAATGGATTTCTAAGATTCTTTGAGAATTCAACAGGCTCCAGTGCTGTGGGACAGTTTGGATCTGGGTTCACTTCACGTGATAGCGGGCAATTTCAATCACAGCTTCCCAATTGGTCTGCATTTTCCGTAAACTATGGAAACAATGCCACTTCGAATGTTACTTCTTTGGGATCAGCCTCTCAACCGGCACATCAGGCCATAGATGCTTATGACATGTCTTCTTTGGTCAATGAATTGGGTGCTCTTGAAGATTCTAATAATGGACAGAGGAATGTGCGCAAGCGTCCTAGAAATGAGCCCAGATCTACACTTCATGAAGCCGGTGCTTCTAATTTTATTTTTGGCTCCTCTCCTATCACAGGAAACTCAAGAGGCTCAAGTGATGAAATGAGGCTTGATCAGGAAACCAATAACAATGATGAGCATATGTGCGTAGACTACGAGTCTCTGGTTTCTGGTGCAGTGTCATCGGGAGAAGCTTCTAGTACAAGCAACGCTACTACAGTTGACTCCTCACATTCATTGGAGAATTCATTGGCCAGTGCTTCAATACCTCAAAATTCAGCAGCCCTCATAGGAATATCTCTGCAATTTGTCAGTTTTCCTGAGGAACGTTCATCTAGCGAATCTTTCACAGGAATAGACACGCACTCTGCTCCTTCTGTGGAATCTTTCAATTCCCAAAGTGAGTACAATCAGCTAGAAATTAGCTCCCAGCATCTTGACAATCCAGAAGCTCGACACAGGTTGGAACTTTTGCCAGCACGAAGACCCGCGAATAGGAAAGGGGACCAAACAAGAGGTCCCCGGTTTAACTTCGGTCCCTCTTCTTTGCCAACTTTGAATGCTGATTCTACCAAGCAAGAAAGTAATTGGGTGCAACAAATTTCACAACCTATACTTGACCCTAACTCTCTGGTTGAAGGGGACGATATGGTGATTGAAACTTCTCCGGTCCCGGTTCCTATAAGTCAAGATTTGGGAGAAACATTCTGGAAAGCACTCCAACTCGACCTGAACCCCCACTTTCAGAACTTCCAGGAAGAATTCTCTCTGAAAGACGGGATTTCTCTATTCAGAACAGCCAGAAATCATTTGCGGACGGAATTTTCTTTTCAGAAGCTTTTGTTAGATTGGTCCAACGAGAACACTCAGAAAACCGAGCCATCTTTGAAACTGAGAAACGGTATCTCTTTCGATGACAATATCGCGATCATCGGGGAAGTCAATTTTTTCACCGCTCTTGTCAATAAACGAGAACCTGGTCAAGGGCCCGGAAGAAGTATTTTGAAAGTGAAGCATCATCGCAAGCAGCTCGGCTTCTTACCTTACGAAGAGTTTAGGTATACTCGATCTGAGAAAAAGAAATCTTCTTTGGAAAGAAAGTTGCGGGCAAAAGTGAGTGACTGCCAACAATATGTTCGTGGAGTCACAACTGGTTCAGAATTAGCTGATCATGACGTGACTGTTATGGGATTTCGTGAATGTTTCAGCTTCTCTCGTAAGCATTTTGCCCGAGTTACAAGCCAACAAATCTTGTCCTTCATTTTCCGATTGTATGATATTAGAAATAATGTTGACTCGGTATTTTACGTCTTTGTGGGATTAGGATACCAGTACGCAACTATTCTTGATTTGCTTGGCAGCTCATCTACTTCCGAATCTTTGGATAAAGTGGAAGACAAGTTGAAGCTCTTGACGCTTTCACTTACAAATGCCGGCCTTCTCTTGGAAGGCTTGAACAACACAATTGCTCAAATGGGTGAAGGCTTTGTGGATTCTGTCACTGGAATGACGGAGTCTTTACATGAAATAATCATCAACCGGACAGAAGTGGAAGAGTTTTTTGAGGAGTATTGCAAGTGTCAGTCTATGACCCCGGTGGAAGTATCCACTTTACGCAAGCACACTCATTTGGACATACTTTTCAAGGACCTGAATTTGTTAGTGAAAAACATCAAATTGCTACAGGCCCCGGTTTTCCAAGATGCTTTTGAAGATATTCAGACCCGTTTTCTGGCTGTTAGAAATGTGAGCAGTGGTCTTCAACTGTACGCGAGAGAGATAAGGGAGGGTGTTGCCAGTCTTCACCTTCGATTTGAAGAACTTGCAGCACCTGAATACAGCCCAGTTGAGAGAGAAATGACGGGACTGCCGGATACGTTTGAGGTGGAGACTGAAGACGAGTCGATGGACTAAGGTTCCAAACATGCGTCGTTTTCTGCGCAATAAGGGCCCAACTTTTAGTTGAGAGACAATATGATAGGATAGTTTTATGCGTTTATTTATATGATTCTTATAGTTAAGTAAAAAAAAGACAAAAAAAAAAAAAAAAAAAAAAAAAGAAATAAGGAAAGAAATAAGGAAACCCGACCTGGTGCAAGCAACTCACTTTCATACAAACTACAGTGTGCACTTATGATTGAGCTGACCCAACTTGTGGGTAGTTGTGAGCAAGCAATTTTCGGTTCTATCGTTAACCCTTAAGCATTGAGCCAAGAAGCAGGTACTACGAGAAATTCAATGAGTTCATGTTTAGTAAAATGTTATATACGCCAAGACCTTCTGGGCCAGAATGGCTTTCTTTTCTCTCTTTCTTTGGTGGGGTCTGGTTTAATATATACATGCACGGTCACCGTGGGACTCTACTACCACAACCTTTCACCAGGAAAATAGAGAACAATGAAAGAATAACCGTCTGGATCCATTAAAAAAGGCTTCTGTAATTTTGTTTTTTGCACCTTCATAATAATTCTTCTTTTTGTTTTCACTTCCTCCTACGCCTCAGCTTACTTTCTTTATTTCAGACCAAGATACTTCTCGGCAATGTTCTCGATCGAGTGGTCACCGGCCAATAATTTCTCACGCAAGAATTGTTCGGCAGCAGCTTTACCATGTGTAAATGCAACAGCACCAATCATGGCATACACCATCTGCGCACTGACCTTCAATTCGCCACTGGCCTCAAAGCTCAACAGATGGTTGTATGATTTCCAGAACATGACACGGTTCAAGGCGGTTTGCTTGGCAAAAACGCCGAGCGACATGCGGCCACCCAACTCCTTAGCGATGGGCGTACCCAAAACATCCAAGTTTTTCCCATTGACAGCGTTTTCGTTCTTTGTCTCGCTTTCAAGCACGTATTTTCCTAAAA
>JAJMCO010000357.1:0-11036 GCA_030573015.1 Metschnikowia peoriensis | reverse complement strand
GAACGCAGTGTGGTTCCGTGCGCCACCTACGGTTATTAGTGAAAGAGTGATTACGCCGGTGAGCCATTCGGCAAAGTACTTGGCATGGAAAGCTAAGAAAGCGCACAAGGTTTAGTTCAAATTTGATTAATAGTCAGAGGACGGTTTTTTAATTACGAATGCAACAGAAAAGAAAAAAATAAGAAAAAAAAAAAAAAAAGAAGAAAGAAGAAAGAAAGAAAATGGAGTAACTTAATCAGTGAAAAAAAATCTAGCGGACCCTTTTAAACTCAGCAACCTGCACGCGGGCAAATCTTCTCACAATTAAGAGGGTCAGATCGCGATTCATAGCAGAAGTAATGGCCGCACTTAAATACAGTAGATCAAGTCTGCAAAGCCGTGAAATATAAAGAAATCCTGGAAACCTATGGCCACATTCACTTTCATATAAATATAAACCGAGACTTGAAAACTGTAAGCAAAAAAAAAAAGAAGAAGTTTTCATTGAGATTTCAGTCATAGAGCAAGAAACGGTTGAGAGTCCTGAAGTGTTCATCCATCCATTTTACAGATAGAGATAGACGGGATCAATCCACAAAAGTTCATGGAAAAACGGGCAGAAACATAATATTAAGAGACCACAAGTTTGAGAAGAAGCAAAAGCATATCCCTTAAATCGAAAATACTGGAAAAATAACACAAAACAACAAGATTTCTACGAGCCATTTTCATATGAACAATCCTAGGCACCTAGCGGAATTCCAAGAGTGTTTCAAAAACTCAAAACGCATAATTGCCCTTGTTGGCGCGGGGCTTCTGGCGTCCAGTGGCCTCCCCACTTTCAGGGGCAGCCAGGGGCTTTGGAAAAACTTCAATATGATCGATTTGGCCACGCCCGACGCGTTTTATATCGATCCAGGACTAGTATGGCAGTTTTACCTGTGGAGAAGACATCAGGCGCTCCAGGCACAGCCAAATGCGGGACATTTGGCCTTGGCGAGGCTTTCGCAAAGCAAAGATAAGGATTTTGTCACAATCACACAAAACGTCGATGGATTGCTGGGCCGTGCGGGCCATGAACAAGATAAATTGCACGAGATCCACGGCTCGTTATTCGAATTGCGCTGCACCAGTTTCACGTGCACGTATGTAGACCGCCAGAATGTCGAGGATCCTCTAACGCCGGCCTTGGATGTACCGGACGAGTATGAAAAAAGCGGGACAAATATGACCCACACTAGTAGCTTACTAACAGTACCGGAAGTAAAAGGTGAAAGTGGAAGTGAAAGTCAAGAGTTGAGTGCAACAGCACCTTCGCCGCAATTCACCGCCACCAAAGAATTATCTGTGCTGCAACTCCCACTTTGCCCCGCGTGTCTGTCACTTATGAGACCTGGCGTGGTATGGTTTGGCGAGCTGCTTCCATTACGTGTACTCGATGAAATCGACGATTTTTTGGAAACAGGGCCCGTCGACCTTATTTTGGTGATTGGCACCTCGGGCACAGTATATCCGGCCAATGCCTATGTCGATTTGGTGAGGTCACGTGGCGGGGCCGTGGCCATATTCAATACTGACATCGAACCGGAGGTGATGCTGGGGCAAATCAGCAAGACTTGGGGGTTCAAAGGAGATGCCGCGGAATGGTTGCCTAGGGCATTGAATGGATTTTATTGATTGAGGAGACTGACGGGCTGTTGGGGTAATATGTAGAAAGAAAGAGAGAAAGAAAGAAAGAAATATACTGATAATAATAGGAAAACTGGGTTTCTGAGACTTACGTGAATATGGAAATAATGTGGAAAATGTGTGTTACTCATAATACATAAATACAGAACCGAAAACAAGGACACGGACACGGACACGGACACGGAAAAAGACAAGGGCACGAAAGGGAGGGTGGGAGTCTGCCAGCAGACCATCGCCTTTCTTAACGCAGGTGGTTGCCCTCGCTTTTTAAACATAAATTCTTCTTATAGAAAGGGTTGCCCATGCTTGCCAGACTCCTAAGACCCTTTTTCGATGTTTTTGGGCAGCATGTCTTGAGCTTAGTGAACGAGCGTTCAGCTATCACGGTAGGAGAAGCTTTCACAGGTAATGGCGAAACAGGGCTTTGGGAAGCAGAAACAGATTCCTTTTTAGCAATTGCGACCCGTGAATTGCGAGATTCATAGATTCCATAATTTCCATATTTCTGTGTTTGGCAGTCTTTTGTTTCGGACCCTCCATTATCGGCAGATTCCGATTCTGAAACATCAGGCACCAGTAACGGTGACGAAAGACGTGATATGTACATTCCATGACATGTGTGCTGGGAAAGCACTTCCTCACAACTTTCCCAGTATCGAAGTCCAAACTCGTCCAAGTGCTGCTCTAAGATGGAAGGGGCCATATTTTTTTGAATTTTTTTGTCTTTTTTTTTTCCTGGAATGAGGATTCGAAATAGAAAGAATAAAAAGAATAAATATAAATGTGAATTAGAAAAATAGAAAGGACTGGAAAATTTAGAGGAATCTCGTAGTCTTATCTGCGTCTGCAAAATCAAGACACGCTTCTCCAATAGGCAGGCAGTAGGGTTAGAAGCAGGCAGATGGAAAAATTAACGCGGCCATATAACCAACACGATTTTGGTTTTTCTTGATTTCTTTGATTTTTGCTTCACCTTTTTTTGATGAATATTCTCTTTTATAAAAAACAGAGAATCTGGGGGTATTTTCCTTGGAACGAAAATATTATTCTGATAGATTCAATTTATTTCCGGCAAACGTCATGGATTTATAATTCCAGCACCACCAGACATTTTTTTTTCCGGTTGTGGCTTCCTCACGCTGCAGCTGCAGTTGTGTGCAGGACTTGCGCTTGAGTCGGCCGCGTGTGGCTCTCTGCTGCCTTAAGATAACCCAGCGGGAGGTAAAGAGAGGTCTGGGCCTTTTACGGCAAAAAAAAAAAAAAAAAAAAAAAAAAAAAAAAAAAAAAAAAAAGAGAGCATTTGAAATTCTTTACTTTTTGAGTCGGTCAGCCTTTATAGTATTTTTCTATAATGGATCTATTTTTTTTACATTTTCAGCACACTAGAAAATGGATTCAAAGAAAGGAAAATAATTTGATTGTGCCACTTTCCCCGCAATCGCCTTGAAGCTAAACTTTAATCAGAGATGAAGCCGACTTTCATTTCTTTTCATTTTTTTTTTCAGTTCCGAGGATCGGGTGATGTTCAAGCTTAAATGGAGGACGCGCATGCGCAAAAATGGACAGATTAGGACAACCCGGCAATTTCAACCAATGCTCAAATATCGTAAATGTTAGTTTTCTTGTGCCCGGTAAAAGCTAGAGCAAGAAAAAAAGAAAAAGAAAGGAGAATTGACGAAAAAAGAAAGAGGGGGCTTGATGGCAATAGTATCAGTACTTAGTGTGGAGACTTTCATATGGATTTTAGTTCATGTAGAGACTGTTTCTTTCAGCTGCTTAATTATAAACTCTAGTCCTCCCTTTTTGTTTTCTTTTTTCTTGTTTCCGTTTTTCTTCTCTCATTGCAAATGTCCATGCACGTCTCTGCCTTGTCTTACTATGCAATGGGAATCTTCCTGCTCTTCCCTTTCCAGAAATAACCCACGTATACCTGATCTCAGAAATTCAGCTTGTAAAACCTTTCCTTGGCAATCGGCCTTATCCGAAAGAAAGGAAGGAAGAAAGAGGAACCCCTATTGTGTTTTTGCGGGGGGTATTGTTGGCCTTTCTTTCTCGCTTTTCCCATTCAACCTCATCTAATTTCAGAAAAGATTACTACATTTCAGTAGATCGCATTTGAATCGAGACCCGACTTTTTCATATTTGAATAGTCTCTTTTCCCCCTTGCCTCTACTCAGCCCCTTTATCCAGGCGCATTCTTACGTTTTGTGGCTTTTTTTTTTCTCTTTTCCACTAACCTTTAACCTCGGTCTGGAATCAGGTTATCATGCGAAATGCAAACAATTCCTCTAGGTGTTCTATTTAAGAATTTCAAGATCCTGCGAATCCTTTAAGAAATGACAGTAAAAAAGTTTCATAGTAATGTTTATCAAAATAATGTCAATTTTCTTCCATACCCCAAACTCAAAAAATGCCGTAGCATTCAGACAAAAGTCGACGCATGGGGCGGGTGTGTACTTTAAAGAAAGACGCGTGGTGCCTTTTAGAAGTGACGTAATTTTGCGCATTCCTCTAATTAAATAACCAAGAACAGTCATATTATTATCTTTGCTCTGGTACGCTAATGAGGTCAAATTTGGTCTGCACCTTTTTTTTTTCTTTTTTTTTTTTCTTATTTCAAAATCTTGGACACTGACCTGGTTGAGCGTTTCGAATACCAAGCATTCCTCATAATTGCACTTTACAGTATACCCGTTTTAATAAAAAACACATTTCATTTTCCGATATTCGCTTGTGATACTGAAATATATCTGTGGCATGCGTTGCCTCAAGCGGACGTATAAAAGTGACATGCAGCTCTCATAAATGTATATCAGCGCAACGTTTACTTACAATATGGATAGTATTCATGAAACTAGTGTACATGAAGTTGCTATACTCGGAAATTGACTATTTCCAATGAAGTGGATTCTGTGATATGGGCGTGTGGTATTACGAGAATACAACGTACATGTTCCTTCTTATGAAAGACAAGAGCCACAGGAACCACGTTAAGTTTCACTTCCAGATTTACAAAAGTTAGTTTACTACTCCTCATCTAAATGAAAGAGGAATGCTTTTTTCTTTCTCTGAGCCCTTAAATTGAAACCATCCACATTACACTTGTCCTTCCCCGATGGTCAAATTACACTGGGCCGAAATGTCCAATGGAGAATAAGATGTATTTCAAGAGAAAGCAATCATTGGTATTCAATCATCGATCAAAAAACCATAAACACGCACACTTCAAACGATTTAGCTACTGACTAATTGAAAGCTTATGTGCAAAGAGAAAAGGTGATTTGAATTTTTCTGGTGGTCTCAAAAAATGTTACATATTCTTTCTACTTTTGGTTGGTTTCAAGATCTTGACCGGAATCTCGCCTCAAACATATCATGAGATATTCGAAGCTTCGAATGTCCTTTCTCCAACTTCAGTATGACAATATAATTTCTGTTAACTCGATTCAAATGGCTTTATAGAAGTTATCATGGGCCTAAAGTCATCGGGAATCTAGCATGGTATGCCGGGATTGCTATCTTGCCTTTTTTTTAATAAAAAAAAGAATCAAAATCAAAATCGAGGGAAGCTACAAACCATAAGAAACTCTTCATTCAGCTCATTGCACTTGACGAATTCAACCAATCAAGAAGCAAGAAAGCGTTCTTTTTGTTTCGAAACGGATTTCTAAATCGCATTAAAGGAAAATCGTGCAATAGTAAATGGCAGGAGAGCTATTGTAATAATAAATTATCACTTCCCCGAAAACTACAAAGTTCAAAAGAGAAAAATTCTAAAAGGAACCAGAGAATATACCACGAGACAACATCCAGAAGTAATATTTTTTTGACTGGTACATTTTTTTTTTTTTTTTTAAAGAAACAAATCGTATTACAGGAAAAATCTATATATAACTATAAAAACCCATAAGACGTCTGAGTAATGTACTGAGTTACTGAACTCTCCGGCTTTCCCAAGCCCTAGAATTCTCTCCTTACATCACCCGTTGTGTAGATACGTATCAACTAGTCAAAGCCTTACTTCGCGCCAACGCCTCTGATTA
Organism: Metschnikowia peoriensis; assembly: GCA_030573015.1. NCBI lineage: Eukaryota > Fungi > Ascomycota > Pichiomycetes > Serinales > Metschnikowiaceae > Metschnikowia > Metschnikowia peoriensis. The sequence goes on along the minus strand of JAJMCO010000357.1, from coordinate 5,325 downwards.
AAGGAAGAGAGAGATGATGCTAACCATCATTTTCTAAAAACTATAAACTATAGAAAAACACTCTCTAACCAGTTTCCAAATACACACCGATTGGCGAGTCAGAGCCCATTTCAAGCCGAATTATTATCCCAGTATTCAGAAAGGGAATGTTGATGAAATATTTCAAGATGCCCCAACACAATAAGTTTTAAAAAGTAATAATTGGACTGCATACAACCACTTTTTGTCACCTATATTAAGATATATTTTACATGTTTTTCTAAAACACAAGCATCCGATATGGTGTAACGGTTAGCACACGACGCTCTCACCGTCGAGACCGGGGTTCAACTCCCCGTATCGGAGTTTTCTTTTTTTTTCACTTTTTCACTATCACGCGAGTTTAAAGGCGCGACGCGTGTGAAAATTTTTCTGTTCACCCTGTTAGTTAAATGAGAAGTTGATTCACCAATGAAATTTTCCGCCTGCACATAACCTCCGGGGGTCTGTATTATTTTTTTTGTCCATAGATGCGGGACAAGAATGCCGGAAAATGGACAATAAAGCTAGGCGGGCCATGGGCAATTTTATGTAAAAACCTCGAATTATCTAATAAAGTAACATTTTTCCATCAATTGAAAGATTTTCAAATTCTGAAAGAATGAAAGATCGCCTTAACGTTTTACCCCTATAATTTCCTTTATCCAAACTCGCGGCGCGTTATCAAACAACCCCTTTTTCACACTCACCCCCTTCGAAAAAATTAACAAAAAAAAAAAAAAAAAACCATTGTAATACATGCAGATCATATAGCCCAAACGAGAAAAAGTCGCCGAGATTGTGAAAAATTTTGAGTTCGGGCAAGCCAGAGAAATTTTCGCTTAAGTAAGTGAAGGCATCAGCCGTTTCTGTTGTTTTGAAGCATAATCATAAAATAAGAAAGTTTGTCTGGTAGATATATTCAATAGGCTCAGTGAATAACGATATTATATTGCAAGATAGAATTAGTCACGGTCATTACGTTACAGGAAAAAATTTATTGAACGTCAAAAAGAAAAAAAAAAAAAACGCGATAATTGCATGGACGCGTAAAATCGAGGCGGATCCCGTCAATAGTTACCCGCACCCTAAGCGACAATGAACCAGCGTCAATTATAGGAGACAATAGGAATGACAAAGTCGAGAGGAACAAGGAAAGTCTTGAAAAAAAGAAAGGCCAACTGGTCAAATATTCTCCAAAAAAAAAATGAATTTTACTTTTTATATCTTTTTTTTTTGTTCTAAATTGTCACTGTTTTGTACAGACGAGAGTGAAATGATACTGAATGATCTGGGAGCATTTGATATACGCGACTTGGTGAGCCTGCATACGGGTTTGGTCTGCGTAATCAGATATCCTGACTCGTGGCTGTACGGCTTAGATCCGGAAAGTGTGTTTTGGCATCAATGCGGCAAAAAAAGGTGAAAGTTGTCAAAAGTCCCTGGTTTGATACAAAAAAAAATTAGAATTCTGTAAATTGAATCGAATTAAAGCAGAAAAAAATAAGAATGTTTCAAGAACGTGGGGAGAAAATCGCTCATTGTTTACTGAATCCTTTTGTTTTAACCAGGGGCACGTCCGCCCGGGTAGATGCAATGTCGAGGGATTCATGCAGTACCATGCACATTGTTTAACAAATTGGGAGACGATCGGCATTCTGGCTGAAAACAGCACGTCGACCTGTAATTTTCACGGATTTCTCGTAGTACATATATGGCAAGGGTCCCCAGCCGTGTGAGAAATAGCTCGTTTTCTTAATCAACTCTTATTTTGACACTTTCGCTCCTTTTTTTTTTCTTTTTTCTTTTTTTCACAACGTTCTTTTAGTTAATTTCTCAAATTGAAACCAATTCTGCTAACAGCATCTAACCAAAAGCCCATATACCTTATAATCGACCCATTTTTTGCTTTTTAAAGATGTCGGCGTTTCTTATGATTGCTGCCACAGCGCCACTGAAGCCATTGCACCAACACAGAAACGGAAACTCGGCTAATAGCATGGGCCTGAAAAGCCGCAGGTCGATTCCCAGCAATGCACTGATTACTACTGATGGTGCTGCTTCCAGAGTATCTCCACGGTCAATCACCAACACTTCTTCCAACACTGCTTCGTCTACACGCAGACGCCAGGTATTCGATACAAATAAGCTTCAGTATGTGGATTACGCTAACACAGTATCTCTTTTTGAGCAGAAGTTAGCGGGATTCAACGAAGCAGTGACATTTGCCAAGCAGATTTCATTGGGCGAGGCCATGCATCGAACACTTAACACTTGGGTCGTGGCAGGGCCCAACGGTCTGGATGGTCAGAGCCCGCTTTTGACTCCGAAGAATCTCGAACATTTGCGCTTCAACTATTTTGAGAAGTTTGAGCCTAATCTTCAAGTTGTACAGGGCAATATTAAGGCCCGGCCGCCAGTCTATGTGCATGAGATAAGCGCAGATGAACAGCTCGAACAACTTCTTTCCAAGACGTCAAATCATGCACAAAAGGGTATTGCCATTGGCGTGCAGGCAAAATTAGCGTCAATGGAACACCTGCTTTATAACCCCACCAACAGTATGTCTGCCAATGGCCACAGTATGTGTATTCGGGATGCCTTGCACCTGCTGCTGTTCTGGGACGATGTGTATCACGACATTCGCTGTGAATCGTTGGGAGAACATTACTACGATTGGCTCCCCGCACGCCAAACCACGCTGCGCTTTATTGTTGCGCTTTTGGACTTTGCCCTTTACCGTGTTCGCATGATCACATGCGAGATCTCTGAATCTGAGGTGGAAATTCTCAATTTGGATGAGCGCCACGAGCTTGAGCGCAATAATTTCAGCTATTTGCAACGCACGGACTCGCCGCTTGTCAAGTGCCTTGCGGACTTTGTGAAGAAGCACTTTCTTGCTCAGTTGGCAACATCGGTTGCCTGTCCCAATTTAGCATATGTACATGAAGTGATGGGGATCTTGGTTGCGTGTATCTGCGACAATCTCAAGCTTCATTTCTACGGACACTCGCGGGTCGAGTCCACCACTGCACTTTTCCATGATTTGGTCATGTGCATGTTTAATACGGTTATGCTTGATGGTGCTCTGACTGCTGTGCCTACACTCACTCCTCAATCCTCGCGTCTGTCTTTAAATACTTCGATGTTTGAGACGGTGCCCAGTGCCGTCAGCGAAAGTCTGGGGTTGCCGCAGGAGAAGGAACAGAAGAAGCCGAAGAAAAGGTTTCTCAGTAAGTTCCGCAAATAGGGATTGAATTCTTGTGTATAGGCTGTTTTTATGAACTTTTTTTTTTCCGATTTATGAATATATTGAGATTTTATCTTGTGGTTGTAGATCTTATGGTGATTTCTGAGAAGATTGATTTGCTATAATATCTCTCAACTTCCGAGACTCGAATTCTATAGATTACGGGGCAAATTTTCGAAATGATTTTTTTTCAGAAAAACTATCTCCACTTTATTCCGAATCTCTTGACGCTCCCTTGCTGGACCTAGTATCCTCTTTGGATCGTTGCAGGTTAATACTAATGATGTTCAATATACAGAAAGGTAGAATTCCTCGAGTTCAAAAGTGAATAAAAGTAGAGATTTGGCTTTGAAAAGATCTTTGTTACTTGGTGTGTTTCGAAAACCAAAACTCAAGAACAGTTTTTTGGATCTAAATTTAAGTTTCTTGGTAACACATTAAATTTGTAAAAAGGCAGGAATTTTTTCAGAAACCAAGATTTACAAACAACGTTAAATGTACCATGAAAATACAAAAAACAAGTTATGACACATAAAATTCTCTTGCATAGAAATCATGTTTACGATTATAAACATGCAAACAGGCGAAATCGTTAAAGAAAAGTTTCTTTCGATTTAAACAAGAACTTACTGACATTTGCTTTTCCAGAAGCAAACCAGGAAAGATACAGTACGTATCGCGTTTAGCGTCAAACCCGTCGGAAATGTGATAGAGTCCAAAATCCGTCATTTATTCAATCTCGCCAAAATTGAAACATCAGTTTATCCTCTTATTGTATACTTCTTTTTTTTTTTTTGCTTGATATTTGAATTCGGGGTTTCCTCCTCGTTGAATTTACACAGGAGGAGATTAATAAAGCGGCGCTACTTCTTCCAGCTTTGGAAATTTAAGGCGGGGGAAAAAAAAAACAAAAAAAAAACGCGCTGTGTTGGGATTCCTTGTGTTGGGCAGGAATCAGCGAGCATAGCTCACCCTCGTAATTCTCTACAAGAGCGATAAGTAAAATATCACAAAGACTTTATCTTTCAGGCCAAATAAAAATAACAAAGTTCTTCTATCAGAGACTGATTCACTTGTTTTCTTTGCTACAAAAATTAAATATTGTCTTGAATCGTACTATGTATGAGGTGCAACAACATGCGGGATGAAAAAAATAAAAAAAAAAAATACCTCATGCTAAAACATGCGACGGGTTTAATCAACCGGTCGTTTTGATGAGTTTTTCATGTTTTTTGTTACAATCAAAATATTTCAAAGTTTAATTGATTCACTATAAATCCGAAAGTTGCGCTATTTTTCATGCTAGAAAGTCTATGGAAATATCCGTTTTAACGAGTAAAAAAAGAAAAAGAATCACCTACGTTCGGTCACAACCTGCACCCTCATGAAAATAATGCCAAGCATTGATGAAAAAAAAAAAAAAAAAAAAAAAAAGTGCCCTTTTAATAAGCCACGCATTCAGAGGGCCCACACCTGCACAAGCGAAATAAAAAATTTTCCCAGTTTTTTTTTTCTTTGTTCAAACTATCGGGAATCAAAAATCGAATAAAAGTTTTGATTGAAGAAAAACAAACCTGAAAGCATTTGTGAGAATATCCAATTTTAGATTTATTAACAAACCATAGACTCAAGTCGAAGCCGCGCTTCCCCTGAATTTTATTTTTAGCCCGATCGGTTTTCCGTCCAGCAGATCGGAACGTTTTTTTTTTGTTTTGGTCGTGCTGAGCACAATTACCCATTTGGGAAGTCAAAGTTCACTGTGGACCCCTCCGTGGTAGTATAGTATACAAACCTACTAGAGTGATACACCAAAGAATTTCTTAGATTCTAGGTTTTTTAGTACGTGAAGAAATACTTCATAAACAGTCTTTTGTAGAAATGATCATTATTTCAAAAGAAATTGCACAAGATAGTAAGGAAAATGCCGCAAGCTGTGCTTGGCTTTAAACACGTGATCTCGCTGTTTCAATTAGTTGTTCCGGTATCTTGGCGAAATATGCAGTAGCTGTGGTATCACCTCCGCCGCTCTAAATATAATCATCGAATTTAAAATGAGC
>JAJMCO010000356.1:0-11141 GCA_030573015.1 Metschnikowia peoriensis | reverse complement strand
TCCTCTGTTGGTGCATCTTCCTCTTCGGTCGCGAATGTTCCTGCATTCACCTCCACATGGACTGGATCGTACACCACTACTGAAATTGTGACTGGCACTGATGGCCACTCTACGCCTATTGTGGTTATTCCTGGAACTGCGTCTTCTGTTGCTTCTTCTGTTGCCTCTTCTGTTGCCTCTTCTGTTGCCTCCTCTGTTGCCTCCTCTGTTGGTGCATCTTCCTCTTCGGTCGCGAATGTTCCTGCATTCACCTCCACATGGACTGGATCGTACACCACTACTGAAATTGTGACTGGCACTGATGGCCACTCTACGCCTATTGTGGTTATTCCTGGAACTGAGTCTTCTGCTGCTTCTTCTGTTGCCTCTTCTGCTGCCTCCTCTGTCGGTGGATTCTCTTCCTCTGTCGCGGCTGTTTCTGCATTCACCTCCACATGTACTGGATCGTACACCACTACTGAGATTGTGACTGGCACTGATGGCCACTCTACGCCTATTGTGGTTGTTCCTGGAACTGAGTATTCTGTCGTTTCTTCTCCTCTGTCCACGATAGCTACATCCCTGAATATTGCGGCTGTCGGCTCTATGTCTGTATCGGTGTCTCAAGACGGTACTGCTTCTACGACCGAAGTTAGAACTCTGGTTTTGAAGAGCACGAATTCGGTGGGCGCGACGGTATTGGTCACTTCTACCTATACGACGACTTACTGTCCCGCATCCGTGCAAGAGCCATCATTCACAAGTGCGACATACACTACTGTCGCAACGATTAGTTATGGACCTGGGTCGTCTGCTGTTAAAACCTTGACTCTCACTCTGACATTCCAAGCGGGTTCTGCGTCAGAGACCGGCTCTGTGTCTAGTTCTATGTATCCAACAACCACGAGAAGCTCGTCCGCATACACAAGTCACGATACTTTTAACGGTTTGGATCTGAGTCTGTCAGTCGGTGAAACTGGACACGCGCAAGTCACCTCCTTAGCTGAGCCTTCCGCGTTTTATGTTTCGTCTGGTCTTCACTCTGCTTCACTGAAAGTTCAATCATCTGGTTCTGCTCTGGTGCCAATGACTTCAGCAGATTCTGCCAGTACCGGAAAGGTGAACTCTACTATGACTTCACAGTGGCAAACATCCATAATCGCTTCCTCTGTCTCCAGTGGACTTGCTCCGTCTGGTTCAAGTTCAGTTGCGGCACCCAAGGCGTCTTCTATTCCAGTAATGGAAGGCCGGTCATCAAAATTGTCGGTTACTTCCGCGATTATTTTGATTCCATTCTTCGCTATCTTGGTCTAGTTTGTATTAGATCATATTTCGCACCCAATTCTTTTAGGGTTTTCAGCCATTGCTTTTCGAGATATCTTTTGTATTCTTCTCCTTTCTTAGGGATCTGAAGAATTTTAGCTAAGTACATCGTTTAATGTAAACTTGTGTTTAAATCTTGTTTTTTTGTTGCAAAGCGTCATTGATTTTCTTTTAAAAAATTCTCCATAATATCTTGATTATGGTGAATACAGATGGGCGTCAGAAACGCGTCAGTTCAATAGTCTAAAGTTCTCGCAGCTCGAGGTGACGGCCCTGCATATATAATGGAGAAAGATTGGCTGGAAGGTTTGCTGAACGACATTTCGAGATACTTTTAGTCTTAGACGGGTATGATATGAAAATAGCAACAGCAAAGGATCCAATTTTAAGTTATGAATGGTTTTAACGCGAGAAAGCTGCCATTATAAATGATGGTGTGCACAAGAATGATAATAACGTTGACCCGTTTTCAAGAGGAAAGCTTAGGGACCGAACATGTGGTGGGTGGAACGGAGCGTGCTTGAAAGAAGGTGATTCGGGGTGGGTGATGTCATTTGAGTGTATTTCTGCGGGTTGACGCGTCTTAGATTTTTTCATTATTTTCAAAGACAAAGTACATCTTCTTCTCTGGTGAAAAAGTGTTACTGGACGGCTCTCTTATGGTTTAAAAGATGCTTCATTCGCCAACATACTGCCCGGTCGAAAGGAATAGTCATACCGCATTTTGAGAATTGACAGTCATGGAACCACATAATGCCCGGGGGTTTCAAAATGCTGCGAGAAAAATTAAAAAGCAAACCCAGAAATTCCCTCTCATTTGCCTCATCTTTTGTAGTCGTTCGAAGTAGATAATTGTTTTGCCTCTGTAAAGAAATCTCACGAAGAAATTTTGGGTAGATGAAAGCGCAAAAGAGCAGTGGAAATTGACAAGCTATTCTTGAGTACCCAAAAAATCGTTTTTCGAATTCCGAAATCCTCCCAGAAGGATGAGAACAGTTTCCCAACTTCTGGTTTGTGGCCTTTTGATCTCAAAGTCGTCATTTCTCAGCTAGGTGATCGCGATTCTACATCTATACCGACCGTAAGCTCCGTACATCGTTGATTTCCTCCAACAACCACAAACTCCCAAGAATTAAAAATTGGATTAGTTACCTAGTCTGGTTCAAAATACTTGCTTGATTTACCTATTTCGCAAAAAAGTCATTTGGCCCATTAATTACGGGTTTCAAAATTGACTTTGAAATCTTTACACCTTGAGCTCGCCGAAAAGAATGATCTATAAGAGACTGAAAAAAAAATAAAGGAAAATCTTAGCCCCTTGAGGAAGATGAGTAATGAAGGTGTTTTTACCATTACCGGAAACACACGAAGTATAGGAAGTCCGAATTGCCTATTTCCGTGACGTGAGTTCCTTGAACAACGGATAGCCTGGATGACGCGCGAGGAAATTTGGAAGATGTTGAAAACCAAGGCATACAAAAACGGCATGTAATCTCCACAATATATATTCTTTTTATATAACAAAGTGTTTTAATTATTAAGAATCTGTGTTGCAAATTCGGTCTCTATGAAATCGGGGGGTATTTTGAAGGGCGCGTGATATCTGATTACCTAAAAATTTTGTCAGCAGCACAAAAATGAACAGGATATGGCCATAAAAGTCAATCGATCCAGATACTCAAAATGAAGAAACAAGCCTTGAAGTATTTTCCAAATTAAATTCATGCATTATATTAATTAACGGACTGAACGGCATCTTTGGACCATTTAGATTTGGTGTTCCCTCACTTTTGGCCCACAAAAATATTGCCTCGCCTCAAATGTGGCTCCCGAAGAAAATTACCCAAGTCACAATATTAAAAATATCAGTCAATTGACATATATTTTATTTCTCGTTACCGAAAATACCACGCTGGAGTGGTTTTTTTTTTTTTTTTTTCAAAGAGTTGAATGACGAGCCAGAAAACCACGCCTGAAATGCAGTTTTGTAAGATGCAGATGAATCTAAGCTTTTAAGCCAGCCGACATTAGCTGCCTTCAAATAGGTTATAAGATTCATCGTTTTGAGTATATTTTATTTCGAAAGCTTCGATTAAGCTTGGTGTTTATGAATTAAATTGAGCGGGGCGGTGGATACTCTATTTACGCGAAATTAGCATCACGGAATTCTGGAGGATATTGATACTAGATTGATCATGTTGGAATGTCTTGAAGGGATAATGATGTAAATTAGATAGACTGACCTGTTGAGTTTCTGAAGTTAGAATGTTGACTGAGAATTCGTTTAGCCCCAATATTTGGCCGCGCACACATTTTTTCATTGAGTTACGCCCTCCCAAAAATTGTTTTCGCATGCGTTGTTCAAAGAAAGAAACCCGCACAATTAAAATCTTGCTTACAGATTAACTACATGATTTTCTTCTACAAAAGACATGAAACCATTTTAGAAAAACTAATCCTGACTTTTAGTTAACCATACATATAAAATCAATGTCACTGAATACTCCCATTCTCTCGCTACATAAATATTGGAAGCAAAACAAATGTCCACCACTCGATTTTTTTGAGCCAATACTTGCCTTTGATCCTATCGTTTTGCTTTCAAAGTATTCTCAAATGAGTATCGCCATAGTTTAGCATCTCCATAGTATGAAACTAAAAGACTTTCGATAGTCTTTGTTATTTTATTTTCACCTCTTCAATGGCAATCGTATTTTTTTTCCCTTGAGTAACGCCTTGGTTATTATCTTAACGAGTTTGCGCAGAACAGTCGCTATAGCTGCTCATAATAATTACCCTGAATTCAGATCACTTGAATCAGCTGGCAATTTCTGCTAGGCATCGTTGCGAAAACTTCCCCCTGTTTGAGTGTTATTTTTTTTTTTTTTTTTTTTTCTCATGGAGCACACGAGATGAAATCAATTGACAGGGGGCTTTTCAATTTTCTTTCTACTCACTCAAAATAGCCTATGATGTTCTTAGGCCACAACCTACGTCACGTGAAGTTGCCAAAAATGAGGTTTGATCCTTTTGAATTCATCATCAAAGAATAATTTATTATTTTGAAAATGCTTGAAGGTGACTGTTACATTAATTGACCTCATATTACCGATTGAATATTTTAAGGTCAAGCAAATTATTGAAAAACCTATAGCATGTTGTTTTTGGGGGGTCAAACAATCAAAATGAGTTCGTCTTTGGCTGCTGTAAAGTCATTTCGTGATCGATTGGCGAGCGCAGCATTGCTCCCAGTTTCACATCTCGAAATAGTGCGGTTTGGCGTATTAACCCTTCAAGCTAGCTTTTTTCCTGGTATCGCGTATAAAAATTTGATGCTCTCTTCAACTTTCCTTCATTATTGATACACTCGCTCACACGCAATGTCTCTCTGTTTTTTTAGAAGTTCGAGTTCCGACATAAAGATACCGCAGAGGGGCGGGGAGCAAGGAACGCCAAAAGCCAAAGCCAGACCACTCTTAAGATAGTGAAACCTATGTGACACGGACGGCCAAGTATATACAGGTGGACCTATATGCGATCTTCTCTGGTGTGTGATTTTACCCTCGACCTTTGTTTTATTTTCAAAAACTTTTGCAAGAAAGGTTGGATTTCCTCAAAGAACATCCAAGGAGCCTGGAACATGGGTCAAATTCTTGCTAAGTTCTCAATCCGATTGAAATACATTTTGTTGAAAATCACTGGAAGTATGGTCCAAGAACAAGCTTGAGCGAAAGAGCTTGCTGAGAAGGTTTCTTATCTTGTCGCATTAAAATACCGAAGAAATGTAGAAACATAGAGATGGCATGAAATACTTCGCGAAAAAGTGTTCTGCGATTATGGCAATTTCAGCTCAGCTCGTTCGGAAAGAATCGAAAGTTTGCCAGAACTCTTTGAAGGAGATCTCAGACACCAATGAAAAATTATAGTACACATATATACATCACGAGAAGATTTATATTCAATTGGCCCACAGGATTTAGTGGCGATACCTGCAAGACGCTCTACGAGCTTCCGAGCATGCTGAATATAATTTTGACCACTGTCAGGAATCTTCGATCTTACTAGGCTCGCGCAACAACAAGCTTCACGTAGTCGAATTGGCGCACAGTTCAGTGCCACAATTTCGAAGCGCTGGCAGGTTGCAGTGACCATAAGAGGTCGGAAAAATAAACGTAGCAACTCTCAACCATTTTGCAAGCGAAACCCGAAGTTACTGATGGTTTGTAGTTTATAAGTTTCTTAGGTGCGCCAAACTTTCCCACATTACTGATATACGTTCCCTTCAAGCACTAAAATTCGAGTATTTGTTTGGAAATTCTGGCATGAAATGCGCTTTTTGCTCTTCTAAAAGTGACCCAAAAGACGTGACGCTGAAAGCCATCACGGTTGCTGCTGGCGTGTACACATTGACCTATAATATAATGCCGATTTCAAACAACCCAGTGACATCACTTGCATTATTCAGCTTTGATGGTTCAATTCCAGTGTCCTTCTTTTGAGCTTAGTTTTTGGCTTGGGCAGGGTAGACGGCAGATTGGGCAGTCTAACAGATGAAGCAAAAAATGTTTTTGTTTTTTTCTTTCTTTTTTCTTTTCCATTGCCGAACAGGAGAATATTTGCAAAACCTTTCGGAGAATTGACTAAATAAACATAACCTGGAGTTTATGCAAAACAATAGGGATTCGATTTAATGGAATTCCTTCTGTGTGTACCGAAATCTCGTGTTTTTTGCATCTTGCTGCCCCAACTAAAGGCCGCACAGTTGCCTACTGCCCTGGAAGTTAACTGCTTCAACCTTACTAGATTCTTTTCATCATTTTAGCGCTGAGAATATTGGGCTAAGCAGAAAGAAAAAAAATCATTCTTCGGCTTATCTTGAATTCCCTTGAGAAAAATTCCGCGATGTACTGCGTGAGAAACTTTAGTAGAGGGAACCATCAGAATACTCGTGAGTTGATGTTAAAAAGATTGAATGTATTATTTCTCTTCCTTCGAGCTTTACTATTTATCAGATAAATGCGAGGTATTTCTCTTGAAGCTGAGGGGCTATCATTCAGAAAAAACAAAGTGTCACGTGATCGCGGTCTCCAAAAAAAAAAACGTGTCGGCGAAGTCGGACGGACATAATCGTGTCCTTGAAAAAAAAAAAAAAGAATGCCATTAGAACCTTTTTAAACACGATATCGAAACAAAAATTATATGAATAGATATATCCAGACTCCAGCATAAATCCGGCGATTGGTTTTTCGTCAGAATATCGTTACTTGCTGAGAAAGTGTGGCTAGTCTTCCGAAGTGGCCCCGAAGAATGGTAATGCAAATTACGCCCTCAAAACAACCGATAAACCGGAGGTCGAACTTCTATTAAGAACTCTGTCCTTGCCAGAACTGATTCGTTTATTTTTTGAGATATTTCTATCGACTTGTGCAGTGTCAATTGACAAAACGGTGCGCTCAAACCCAAATTATCAGGGCCTTTTGAAGCCAGGATATTCAAGCATAATGCTTATTTATCCGGAGGTTATTAAAGTTTTAGGGTTTCCCCGGAGTTTGGTTTTTATACCCAATAGTATATAATAATCTTTGGTCGCTTTCCCGCGACGCGGGGTTAATAAATTGCATAACCCATACTATAATGTTTGCACAATCTCTTGGGATTTCTATTTCAAATGCGTATTCATTGTGTCAGGTTGTGGAAAAGTTGGCCATATTTTCTCGCTTTGTACGGCTTCTTTGCTGTGTCAAATGTTCAAACAGCTTTGTCAAAGAGAAATAGCGATTAAAAACACACCACCACCACAAATTTTTTGATTTCTTTTATCGTCAGACTGAAAGATTTCACGCGGCACATACTGAAAATTACCAGATCATTTTGCAAAGTATTCGCTTAGTCGCCGTAGAGACAAGAGCTTCTAGTCGATGGAAGGCCCTCGTGGTTCAAAAGTCTGGCAGATTTAGTCTTCTTTCGAATTAATTGTCCAAATTTTGTTTGGCAACCGAGGAAGTTACGTTTCTTGTTGACGCGGAAGTTTATTCTCAGGCTTCATCAGAAAGAGAGATTATTGCTTTACGTAGTGACGGATAAGAGTCCTCCAAGACTAATTTTTGTTGTGTTTTAAAGCTAATTATTTATTACAAATATATTTAAAAAACCTTGTTCTTTGTCCGATACATCTGAATAAAGTGAGAGGGGCACCTGAGCATTTTTTCCTTGGATTTCAAATCGCTGAGGCAGTCATACTCATCTTTCCTGTCGCTTGCTTTTCATTTCTGCTTGAAAAAATGGAAAATTTTGTTTTTTGAGGAGCTGATTGAAAACACTGTAGCCCTTGATTCATAAATTTCTGCTTATGGCCATATCATGAAGAGAAGACTCTTTCTTGAAGCCATTCTCAATATCGACGTTCTGTAATCTCTTTGACACTTTTTTTCGAAATTTTACATACACAAGTAGATTTTCAGGCGACTTTCCGCTCACTTTTAACTAGCTTACAACAATTTCGTGTGCTTGATCCATCTTTTCCGCTATTTCGTAATCATACTCATTCAATTATGACACCCGCAAGGTCCCGAGAGTGCAATGGTTGCAAAAGTGTTTAGCCTAGACACTGATTAGGGAGAGATGGTGGAGAATTTCAATACCATATAGGTCAATTTTTATTAAGAAAGGTGTGTGCTTTTCTCCTTGCTCGTAGAATCTTTGCCGTGTTTTCGGCTCAATGATCGGGATTACATGAGTAAGGGTGAAACCTCAACCGTGAACGATTCTGTAATTGAGGACTTGGTGTTTTGAAATATATATATATATATATATATTTTTTTTTTTAACTTTGACACCCATAACTTTTTCTGAGTAATACCTCAAGTATTTTAAAGCCCAAATTTGAGAAAAGAAAAAAAATCTAAAGACAATTCCATGAAAATTTCAAAAAAAATAAAGCTTCGCGACTCAAGAACTGGAGGCGCTCACTCAAAGAAATGTACAAAATATAAATTTTCTCCACCATTATCTTTTATTTTTTCATTGAACTGAAAAAGATATATTTGGAATTTAAATCGGTAGCGCTAGATAAGCTCGAAAAATTAATTTGTATGGCTGCACTATTTATCATGATCATTTTTGTACTCTTTAGTTTTGTGAGTAGAGAAAGAAAAAGATGTCATTTAAAGCTCTAAAGTTGAGAATTGAGAATTACTGTTTTCCTTTTTTTTTTTTTTTCCGTTTTTTTCCCCTTTTTTTTTATAATTTTTTTAATTCATGAATAAGAAGAAATTCTGTGAGCCCTAAATTAACCATCAACTATCAATTTCAAAATTCAAAGATAAAAATCGCAAATTCCTGGTTGGGGCTCATGTAGAGTATCTAGCCAAAAGAAGTTTCGATTTTTTCTAAACAAAGATTAAACGCTAACACGAGTATATACCTTAGATATTTTGAACTAATGCCTGATTGATGATCGGCGCATATATTTTAAGCTGGAGCCAACCTCTTGGCTGATACTAAATCGACTAAAAGTGTTTTTACAAAGCAAGTGGAACAAGAATGCTCACACAAATTCAGTGTTCTGCATGCAAGCAATCTACTCATAAGCTTTTTCACGACAACGTTTGGTCCAAAATTATTGATTTATACCATCTTTAAATTACTAGCAATAAGTTTCTGTCAGATCCAGTTTATCCTTATTGAAAAATACAAGGAAGAAAAGCGCATTTAGCACAAAATTTACGCATAATCTCCCCTAATCCACTCATCTTCATAAAGACTGATCAAAGGTCAACCAACTCGTTCGTTATAGAATGGTCGCAAAAGCTAGCATTGGGTTTGTGAATTTGACCACAAGCATGACCTGAACGCATAGTTTGGCATAAAAGCACACATTGAAAGAGGTCTCCAACAGCTAGTTAGGCTTGAAAAAGATCGGTCAACAACAAATGAAGGGCTTAGAAGTATGATGTTTCAAGTCAAGCAAAGTCTAAGTGAAAGCCATTAGTATTTTTTTTTTTCGATTTAATGGATTTTGAGCCCATTCTATTGACGTCACGAAAGATGATTCTGCTTTGTGAGCATCGAAAATTTGAAGTAATTTCTCCAAAACTTTTGACGAGAATAATGATCGGACATTAAATACGACACGTTTTAGCATTTGAGGTTCTTATAGCATTATTCGTAATTGTGTTTCTTGATTAGCTCCTCCTGTTCCGTCGTTGAAAAATTCCAGTCCTTGAAAACAATCACTCATTTTTGCTGACTAATTCAGGAATCGTGCTGAAGAGATAGGTTCGAAGCGAAAGAAAGAGTTCAACCGAAACGTTCTTATCAGTGGGGGGGTTATGAGAAATAAGTCAGATATTCAAATTATGAGAAACAAGTCAGATATTCCACCTGCTGTCTTTCAAGATCACTCTTCAAAATCACAGCGAGCTTTGTCGATGACCTCACCTAAAAATATTTCAACAAAAAGCAAGAGAAATATGACACCAGGGCGATCGTATCAGAGATTCAAACATACATAAATGACGCAAAAGCTGTATGTGAGAAGTTTTTTTTTTTTCACAGGCTTATGATATGATAATGGGTAAATCAATCATTTCAAGCAGAAGAGAAAGTTGTGTTTCCGGTAGGGACAATGTCATATCTCCTTTCCCCCCGATATCATTTCTTTTTCAGGAGTAAAACAACTTTTCAGAAAGGCATGCCTGAGATTCAGTTGCAGAGGATTTAAATTATTCTAATGAAAATTATAGAATAGGCGGTGTTTAGGCTTGTTAGAATCGTCATATTGAGGTAAATTCATTTCGAATGCTTTGATTAAACTTGGTGTTTATGGATATTAATTCGTGCTGAATTGAAGCTGGATATTTGATTTGACCTGAATTATTATTAGGATATCCTAAATGACATTTTTTTAAATTGGATCTATCACGGGGGAATGTTTTTATTCGGAAATGATGTGAGTTAAATTGCACGTGCTTGCTAAGGCGTTGTTATTAGAGCGAGCGCTGACTGACGATTCGTCAAAGCCCATGGTTTTGTCCGCGCACGCATTTTTTTCGTCCAGTTACGCGTTGTCTCGAAAAAAAATTTGCACGCGTCGTCGACAAAAAGAACAGCGCACAAACAAAACAGACAATCTCCCTCTTTTCTTCTTACCACACAAAAAATTTAAACAGGCATGAAACTTTTCACGAAAAAACATACTTTGCCTTAAAGGTTTTAAAGCAGTCCCAGAAGATGCAAAGCCAGTTCCACGAATTCTTTCACTCGCCCTTTATCTGAAATATGGAAGCCAAAAAATGTTTACTAGTCAAACTTTTTTTAATTAATGCATTCCATCATTACAACCGTTTTGTTTTCCAACGCCACCTTACACGAATCATTTCAAGGTCCAAACTATTCAGAAAATGAATTCCAAATAACTTTGACCTTCTCCCTTTTTTTTTTTTTTTATTACTTAGATTTTATTGTCGAGTCTTTGTCTTTAGATTTGAACCTAAAGAATTCAGAACTCATCATATATAGATATATGGAACTAAGTCGACTAAATCAGGATGACTAACTTATGTGCATCACCCGTAGTGGGAGAAGAGATAAGCAGTAAACCTGTGCCCGGGGTACAGCCAAAAGGCTAGTACCTTACGGACTAGAGCGGATCGAATTGACTAACTGGGCGGCATTAGGGGGTTACCCCTCGGGTCTAAAACTTTTTATTGTAGTGCGTCATGTAGAATTGTAAGTTTTTGTTGAGAATTGTTGGAGTAAGATCTGGGAGGAGCTCGAGAGAGATCCTCGTCAGAAGCCCTTGCGGGTCCAACGCCTGATGTCGTCGAGCCTGAAGACTC
>JAJMCO010000355.1:0-11199 GCA_030573015.1 Metschnikowia peoriensis | reverse complement strand
TTCTTGTTAAATACTTTTGATTATTCACTTAATTGCCGAAAGAGAAGGCAAATCGAGGAGAATCAGATCATGGCGATTCCTAGTTCTGGTCTAGAAGTTCAGCATGTTCAAGTCACCGAGCTAAATCACCATCCCACACTATCCCGGGAAATAACTCTATATATTCTAATTCTACCTGCTTTCAATTCCCCAAACTTGTAGCTCTCCTTCTTCACTATTCCTCCCTTGCCGCTTTCAGCCACCTTCACCTTATCTTTCTTTGGGTCATATTCTAAGATCACTCCCGTGTAAATTTCGTCCCCGTCGCCAACAGAAATGCTCTTGGAGCCGATACCTGCTAAGCCTTTGTGACTGTGGAATTTTGCACTTTTCATGCACAAAATGTCTCCTGACCGGATATCATCAATTCTTGTGACGTTGTTGTTGAAGTTCTTGTAAACAACAGCCCCGAAAGCCTTCTCACCAATTGGGCTCAAAACATTGGAATTGTTTGATTTGAGCTGAATGAAGGCTTCTTCGACTAAACTAGTGTTGAGTTTGGATCCAATGCATCTTGCGGCAAAATCAGCAAGTACTTGTCCAAGACTTGAACTGAAGCCATGTAAAATGTCCTTCCTGATTTTAGGTGATCCTTTGAGCTTAAAAGAGCCAACATTGACAGTGTCTCTTGGATCGTCACTTTGGTACTGAATCTCAAAAACTATTTGTGACAAGTCATGTAACAAAACATAGTAGTCCTTGTAGATCACCTCCCTTCCGTCTCTTTTGGCGAGCCTATTTTCATCAACCTCATATTCCAAATCAACACCAAGCTTACTGGCCAAGCTATCGGGGATATCACTTTTTATCCACCAGCCACTGGTTTGAGCCAAATCTGCAAGTTCCGCCTCAATCGCGTTCACATACAAGCTTGCTTGATCTTGTTCGCTAAGTCTCCCTTCCTTGAAAGACCCAGATCTTCTTAGTTCACCAGATTTACGAGGTGATTCGATCGTGTCTCTTTTCAAAGAACCAGTGGCTGACTTTCGAAGTGGGTGACTTGGTGTGAGCTCAGGTGTACGTGTTGTCTCTGTATGAGAATACGTTTGAGACTTTTTGGCCTGAACATTTGGTTGCGAATCAACAACTTGGATTTCATCTTCCGAAGATTCATCACTCTCATCCTTCACGAAATTGGTATTTTTTGCTTGTGGGGAAGGAGGTAGAGGTGGATCACTTGGGATCGGAGGAGGTGGTCTTTTGCTCGCAATTGGCACAGGCTCATCGCTAACTTCAACTGGTACGCGTGGAGAGTATAATTTAGAGGATTCCAATCCCGATTTTGAAGTGACATCATTTAATGATGGTGCATCTTGGGTGGGGATCGGAGGAGGAGCGTGGGAGGGGAAGTTTCCTACCAGCAGACCTTTGAAACTTGGACTCAATGGCGCTTCCTCTAATGGGACTGGCGGATGAATGTCTGATTCAATAGGATCGGAATTGGGAGCAGATGGAGCAGGTGGAGCAGGTGGAGCAGGTGGAGCAGATGGAGCAGATGGAGCAGATGGAGCAGATGGAGCAGGTGGGACAGGTGGGACAGGTGCAATCGGTGGTAAGGGTGGCGCAGAACTTTCTTCGGGATTTGTATTCAAAGTCCTTACATCGGTAGGAGGAGGTGCAGCTTTAGGAATTGGCGGATCAGCTATGCCAGAGCCTCGAATATTTGTGGACGACTCTGGGTGGGAGTGGGAGATTACATTATCCTTTTCTGACAAAACGCCACGGTCCAGGATATCAGCGTCCGCCTCATATCCCGCAAACAGAGCTTCTTGAGCATTATCCTCCACGATATTCATGTTATGTGGCTGATGTGTCACAACTTCATCGGTTTTACTGCGAGCTGGAGGTTGATTAGCTGGAACCTGAGAATGCTCCACGCCTCTCGTCACAGACTCATCAAGTTTCTCACTCTTTATAGGCTCTTCTGGCTCTACCGTAGTCTCGTCAATTTCATTTGCCGTGACACCCTCAGTTGTTTCATCTTCATTATCGGGTGAAACGGAGGAGGGCACATGTTTAGACTGTGGTACCTCGTGGCTCTCCTCTTCTTCCTTATGAGTTACTTGAGGTACAATACCAGGAATCGGAATACCCACTCTGAAAGCCTTTTCAACTGGAGAAATGGTTTCGTCGGGTTCATCGCTGGGGACTTCTGGCGCAGGAGCAGGAGGAATTTCACGTGCCTGTTTCTTAGATTTAGGCTTGGAGGCAGGAGCAGGAGTATTTCCGAAAGGACTTGGCATGCCCATCATTCCAAACATATTTCTTCCGCCGGATATCTTGGCCATTCTTTCAACAAGGCGCTTTCTACGTAAGTCTTCATCGTCCTCTTCTTCATCATCGTCCTCTCCTTCTTGATCATCATCCTGATCCTCGACATCCTTTGATTCCTCAACATCTTCAACAGCAGCCTCACTTTCCTCATTATCCCCATCCCCTTCAGCATCTAGATCGGAAGCCTTGTTTTCACTCACACTAACATCTTTACGAGCAGCACCAGAATTCAACAGCAGATTTGTACCACTCTTTTGTGGGGGAACTGCATGATTCTGGCTCGTCAGTACGCCCTGAGGTGATAAATCACTCAGCTCGAGCTCAGCATGAGTAGCAGAATCTACAGAGCCAGGCGCAGCCGCAGTCTGAGAAGCCTTTAGTTTCTTTTCCTCCTCAAGTTTTCTTTTACGCTCCTCTTTTTTCTTTAGCGCCGCAGCCTCCCGTTCAGCCTCTTCTTGCTGTCTCTTTTGTAGCATAGCAATACGTTCTTTCAAGCTCATTTTAGGTTCGTTGGACTCGGTTTGTGGGGTTTCATCAGATTCCCTAACCACTTCTTGGCTTTCAGCAACGTCGTTGAAGCCATGCGCAACATTTGAATTATCCCTAGGTGTAACCTGAGGTACATAGGATGATTTACCCGCTCCAATAAATTGTTTTTTGATTGCATATGGATCGTCTCTTTGCAGAGGAAGCGAGCCTGGCATTGGGACACGAGGAACAGGTACATCCGAAGCTTTAGTACCTGTCGAGGAATTTGCTAGAGTTCCGGGAACTGGCGGTTTTTCTTGTTCTTTTTGAGCAATAGTAGCGGAAGCTTGTTTGGGAGTTTCTTCCTCTACAGACTTGGGAACAGAAATCAGCGGTTCCAGTTCAGATTCTTCGACGTGCTTCATGTTACCTTCAAACACAGATTCCTCCTCATCAAGAGGTTCCGGAAGCGCCGTGCTATTTTTCCTGATCAAATCGTCAATTTCCAAGTCATGCTGCGTGATTTCGGGGTCGGCTTTTACCCCGCTGTCGATCGCCAGGACTTCAATGGGCGACTCTTTGGGCAATTCAGGGGGTTTCGAAACAGCCACTGGCACCTTTTGCAGTGGGGTCTTTTCTGCAACAGGTACAACACTAGGAACTGCAGATGATGACGAAGGAGGAGGCGGAGGAGGCGCTGATTTGGCCGCCGTCGCCGATGCCGGTGGGGTCTTGATGATTTCAACAAAATTTCTTGGGAAAAGACCAGATTGGTTGCCGTAGGTGCCGGAATACCAGTCGTCATCCTCGATTTCCGTTACTGTGATTACCTGGCCGGCGGCGAATTGCAAATCGTCGTCATAGTCGGATTTGTACTCATGTAGAGCTTTCACTTGAAAAGGCACGCTCATTTTTTGTTATATGGTTAGGGTTATGTTCTCAGTTCAAACCTCCAATGACTTTCAATTTTCAAATTTGTTTTTCAATTTCGTTTTTTTTTTTTTTTTGTGTGGGAGATTCGAGTTTGAGATTGCGGGGGATTCTGCTATCGAGGCCTGCAAAACACGGGGTTGGCGGGTAATCGTCAGTTCTCAGAATTGTTCTTTCTTTTTGTTTTGATTTCTTGAATGATGTTTCTTCAAGAAATTAATGTATCAAAGGTTTTAATTAATAAGAAAACTGTCTCCGTTTTCAATTGCTTGTATGTTCTTTTCCTTTCTTTCTGTTGTTTCTCAGAAAAGAAAAAAGGGGGCAGGATAATTATTATAGCAACGCGGAGATTCTATAGGAGGGGCTCGGAATCCGGGTCGTGGCGGCTTCACGTGCTTGGGGCGCAGCCACGCTTGCTTTCTTTGGGAGACAGGAGGTCTGTCATTTTATCTCAATGTTGTGGGGTTTGTACTTTTTTTTTTTTTTTTTAAAATTCTTATTGATTTTTCAAACTGACAATTAGATTATTCTTTTACGTCAGATACATCAATAATATGCAACTTTAAAGTTTTTTTTTGCCATGGCTCAAAGGTATTCCCAACGTGTTTTGTTTTCATGCATGATCCCGTGATAACCGCCGGTGCAACTGTGTCAAAAGTAATAATTTCACTGATCAAGACTCTTTCAAAAAAGCTCACAATGATGATAAATGGAAATAAAGAGCCAGATTTTGGAACTAAAATGATATATAAAAAGAAACAAGAGTGACACAATATCTGAGCTGAATATTTACACTTTAATTTTAAAAGTGGTTGAATTTAAGGGCCAATCGGGAGCACATTTGACCCAAAGGATGCGAATCCACAATTAAGTGAACATCTATACATTTGATGAAAAAGATACGAAAGCCAAAATAAATTATGTAGAGTGAAAAATTTCAAGGAAAGAGAAACCAAAATGAAAAAGAAAAGAAAAAGGGAAGTGTTTCATTTAAGCATTGGCATCGAATCACCTTTGGCACTTGCTTTATTCTTCAGGCCCTAAACCAAAGAGGACCTATACTAATGAGGCCGTATACCAAAGAGGCCCTGAATTTCGCGCCTGGCTTCAGAACGCGTGGAGCCATATTTTACTTTTTCAATATTTTTTCTTTTTGGCCTTGGACCCGAATATCGCGCACGGAACTCAACTCCCCACACTCGCTCATCAATTCACTTTCGAGAAATTGAAGAACAATCAAAGATAATTGTTTTCTTTATTTTTTCTTTTTCATTCATTTTCATCTTAAAATTTCTTTAAAAGAAAAGAAAAATCAAAGATGTCGCTGAAGAAAACGCCGTCCAGTGTTCCCATCACGGACACTGTGCTTGCATCCTTGCGTCCAGCCAAAAAACTCTCACATCATGAAAACGCGTCGGTAACTAGTCTTGATTTTGATTTGTCGGGCCAGTACCTCATTAGTGCTGGTGTTGATAAAACGATCCAGCTTTACGACTGCTACAAAGGCACGCGGCACAAGGAGATCCAGTCGCAGAAATACGGCGCTCATTTGGCAAGATTTACGCCAGAAGATCTCAGTTGTCTTTACGTATCGACGCCTGTGGTGCAGAATAGCGCCGATCCGGACCATGCTATTCGCCATCTTCTGCTCACTACAAAAAGCTATCTCCGTTACTTCAAGGGCCATAAAGACCAGGTTTTGCTGCTTGAAATGAACCCTGTCACACGCTCTTTTGTTTCTGCATCTGCCGATCACACGGTGAAAACGTGGGATTTGCGCACGTCAGCGCCAACTGGCAGTGTGGGTACAGGCCAAGCCGCTTTTGTGGCATATGATCCTCATGGAATCGTGTTTGCCGTGGCAAAACAGCCTCTTTCCGCGTTTGAAAAGGGGTCCGTGGCGTTTTACAATGTTGCCAGCATTGAACGCGGTCCCTTTCTCACAAAATCAGTTGACGGAGCTCCAGCAGAAACATGGACGAAAATCGAGTTTTCCAACAGTGGCCGGTTTCTTCTTATTGCTACTGACCTGCCACAACACTATGTGCTAGACGCGATTCTGGGAAAATTATTAGCTACGCTAGTGGTGGATTCCCGAGCTGCCACCAGCTGGATGCAATTCCAGTACATCAGCTCGGGTGCTGCTTGCTTCAGTCCTGATGGAAAGCATGTTTTTGCCGGAAATGTCAATGGAAACATGGCTCTTTTTGACCTTAGTCTGCTTAAAACTGACTCTCAAGAACACATAACCTTGCGTCCTTGTAATATTCTTCCTAATAAGCACGGTATTCCGAAAGTGTTGGCGTTTAACCCAAAGCTTTTGCAATTAGTTACTGCAGACACAAATGTGATATTCTGGTCCCCAACACTTGAGGACTAAGAAAATGTGGAACATTATTGCGAAAGACATAATTTAGGGAGACCGCTGGTCCTTTTTTTGATGGAAAAGAAGCCGTGTTTTATGAATAAAAGAACATAATTTCTACGCTTTTAAAGAAAGATGAGATAATATGAGGACTAAAGCCAAGAAAAAAAAATCAAAATTATAAAAAGAGGAAGAATGCAGAAAAAAAGACATTTAAGAGATTGTCATCCATCTGTCTCGTCTCCAGTTCCTGTCTCGAGTCGCGCTCAGAGCCTCTTCCTACAACAAGTTCGCATATTTTCCGAACCTTCATCACTGGGGCCCATCAAGCATAAAAAAAAATATGCGCCGTTTCTACACCACCAAACCGGGAAATGTCGTCCGGATAACCCCGCCTCAAATAAAACCTTCTCGTATGGTCAAGCCTAATCCTAATATCAACAATATGCCCTTTTTAAGAAGTGACCCGATCACCAATAAGCCTGCCGTTCCTTGGCAGAAGCTTCCCCACATCAGAACAGACCGGCTTCCAGAAAAGGCAATAGACATAAAGGGAACCGACACTTCTGCCCACCAGTTTTTTCTGAGGCGACCAGTTTTTGGTAAAATTCCCACCTTGTTCACGAGCAAATATTTCACCCTTACCTTTATTCCTCACACTCACGTGATAAGCAGCCTACGAAAATCGAATGTGGCTTATACGTTCACGAATTATGGTGGTCCAAATTTCAATAGTGCTGAATTACAGAAAGGTCTTGTGGCATATCGTGGGGAGTACCGTTCTTTGGAGTTTTTTAAAAGTGTGCATTCTCCAATGGGTACTGCCGTTTCAAGAAGCAACTTCAGGAAACTCGTTAAAAGAGCATTGTACAAAGCACTCCATCAAGTAGTTCCTAATGAAGCCACAGAGGTTGAGAAAATAGCTGGTATTTTTCATTTTAGGTTCAACAGGTACCCAGTCCCTTCAGAAAGAAACGCCATGAGAGAAGATGTTTTGGATGCGGTCACCAAATTATACACTAATCAAGCATATCAGCGATCATTGCTTAACATCATCAGAAAACAAAATCAACAGTATCCTAATGTTCGAATGCTTGCTCGCGATATAAGACCGGAGAACATGTTAGGAGCTAAATCTATGCCAGGTTATTTTCCAAAGCTTCCATACTTTCACGAGACTGCACCCAGCCCTAAGCGGATCAGAAGATAGGCTTGAATTTCCGTGGGATATTCAACCGAGAAGCTTTTATGCATGTTGAATTGTGCCAATCCACATAAAACGATTCTATTTGGTTCTATTGAAACCGTAAGTCCCGTCGCACACCTCAAATGTTTTTTCTGATCGATCAACTCATGGAAGGTTAAAAACGAAGCAAAGATGAGCGTATGAAAGAATTGGATGATCACGGATTGGTAATTATTGTGGACTTTTTGGCTCAATTGAATGTCATCGCTGGAAGAGCCTCCACTGTTATAGAGACTGTGGCGAAGAAGAGAGTTTTGCTTACATGTGACAGTGGGTGTTAAACGGATTCGTTCCAGAAATTGGTAATCGAAGATTTCCGTGTTTTGGTCCTTGGAAAACAATGTTCAACTTAATCGACGCTCTAATGATGCAAGTGTTGATCATCTGATCATTGTTTATTCGTAAAAAGCCCATGTATCATGACGTTCAAAAAGACCAGAATTACCAAGTTTGTTGAAATGCATTAGGAAATATTTTCTAAAGATCTATTTAAATGCAAGCGGCTTGGGTTGATAATCTAAAGGGATGTAATGCAGAAGACTGAATTCCACAGCTTCGTTAGTATTTCAGATCGAGTAATTCCCGAATTGTGTCGTGGACAATTGCCGGCACTCCGACGCCTGTGCTTCTGACAATTACGTCGAAATCATTAGAGTCCGGAGCAATGCTTTTTACTGTTACCAAAACACCACAGTTTGAGGTGACCATTCTCAATATACCAGCTCCCATCACCAATATATTTGAGTGTGGGTCATCCGGCGTGCTTTGAATGATGGCAAGTCCAAGACGTTGAAGCATTTTGGCAAGAGTGGACGAGTTACGTCTATGAGCAGCAGTAACAAGCCCTCGTTTCTCACCCTTTTCAAGGCCAAGCAAATCGCCGATTTGTAGCCATCTTCTTTTGAACTCGTCGATTGAGCTCATCGATGTACCTGCGAGTGTTTTGGTCAAGACCACGGGGATTTTCAAATTTAAGGTGTTGAACGACCCGCTGCATTTATAGCTTATGGCGAGAATTGGGCCATCGTGATTGCCAATAATATCACGTACTTTCACCTCAAACTCCATGGTGGTTTTCTGCGGGATCTTCAGGTCTGGCACCTTAGTCATTCGAATTAAATAATTGGCGTTTCCAAAAGTGTGGATATCGTGTATAGTGAATGCAGAGATCGAGGCCTCGGCGGTTTTCGCTGCGTTGTTGATGATAGTAAATGCGATTTTCAATGTATGTCCATCTCTTGTGATTCTGTAAGTCAATTTCACAAGCTGATCCTCGTAAAAAATACCCACGTCAAACTGGAGCATACGGTGGTATCCATCATACCAATTTGGCGATAATTGCGGTGTTTTATTGATCGACGAATCGCCAAAGGGATCTGCTGTAGCACTCTCTTCTTCACTGCCAATGCTCACCGGCGAACCCAGACGCTGGTGTTCCGTGACTTGGTGATTTGCAGTTTTGGAAACATTGACGGTAGAAGCAGAACCGCCAGAAATCATTTTGAGACTGCCCAATTGACTGATAAGCTTATTTTCCTTGCTTTCAAATGGCGGGAGAGGCTGTACTAAGGAGCGTGCAAATGCAATATCCTCAGCATTGCCACTGGTAAATAACATTGCTAATTTCAAATATTCGTGGGCCCGTGTTTGGATCTCAAGGTCCAAAGACGCCGATTCTGCATCAAACAAATCGAGAATATCGGGCACAAAATCCTCGTTAGGGTACCGCATGACAAATTTGAGGAATGCATTCATCACCAATGGTCGAGTATAAATACTAGAGGCCAGGTACGCACTCAGAAGAATACGGAATTGGTTTTGGAGACCAAAATTCCCGTGAGGGTCCTCTGATTCGACCAACTGATGGCCAAATTCACCAAGAATGAAAGCAGCGACTTTTAAAATGGTTTCTGGAGGCTCAAAATCGGGTTTGCGAAGGGTGTTGATAACATATTTCGCTGCCATTTTTTGTAAATCAACGTTATTCACAATAATTTGCACAATACGTTCCCAAACTTCTCCAGCACGAAGCTTGCCATCGGCACCGGAAACTGGTTTAGAGCTCTGGCCTCCAAGCGAAAGAAGCCGGAGCATTGTTGATACATACCAGATCGAATCAGTGGCAAACCGCTCGGCCAACACCGCGATTTTCACCAGAATATCTGTTTTCAAAGCAGATTCAGCGCGAGGGAAAAAGTCAAGGAAAATGCCCGTGATTTGGGTGTATGAATGCTCGTCACACACGCTGAAAAGAAGGTCCAAAGTCTTTCTGCGCACAGAGACATCGCGATCTTCAAGCAGAGTCTGGATCGTTGGCAAATACTCTTTGAAAACGGCAGTTTGACGGGCCCGTACACTCAATTTGATGAGTGCGTCTAAAACCAAGTACCGCGTATTTGTTTCAGGCGTGGCCAAAAGTTGTGCTAATGCATGGATTGCCCCATGAATAGCTTCAGGCGATGCATCAAGGAAAGGCGCAATTGCCACCGCCTGGAAAAGAATGGCAGATCTTGCATTGCGGTCCGACTGGCCTTGTACCGGTCTAGACGCGTTATTGATTGCCTTGGATACCGCCTTTCGAAGCCGGCTCAAAGTCTCTGTATCTAAGGAGACCAGATCCACGGCCCAGGGCCCTGGAGGAAGCGTGAAAATGTGTTCCACCAACTGTAGAAGCCGCCCGACAAGCCACGGTGCCGGCACATCGTAATAAAAATACGTGCGGGGGCAGTTTTCGTCAACTAAAAGCAGCGATAAAAGTGCTGCTAATTGCGGCACAAGTGCACGAGCAAGCCGCGGCTTGAACGAGATCAAAAGCGTGGCCAA
This sequence comes from Metschnikowia peoriensis, assembly GCA_030573015.1. NCBI lineage: Eukaryota > Fungi > Ascomycota > Pichiomycetes > Serinales > Metschnikowiaceae > Metschnikowia > Metschnikowia peoriensis. The sequence continues at coordinate 1,054 of JAJMCO010000355.1, read as the reverse complement.
GGGGATACTACAGGTGACAATGCCTAGATCTCGCTCGTCTAGAAGTGATAAGAGACGCGGGAACCACGCATCATTTTCTTGGAACGTCAAAGGCACGCTTTTCGCCATCACCAGCAAGGCCACAAGCGCCCGCATCTTGACGGTGGGCACTGCAATCGGAGAAACACAAAGACCATAAACCAATTCCAAAATCTGGGTCCATTTGGCCGAATCTGGTGCGGAATAGATGTCGTAATTGGCTTGCTGCGTGCAAACTACATTGAATTTCGACGCTATAAATTGCAACGCCAAGATATTAGTGTCCTCCAAATGCGCCGATAGGTCCCTGACCAAATAAACATGAGTTTCATCGACCAACCGACGGAGAAAGTCGGATCCTCCTGGTGTACTTTTTTCAGCATTAGAAGAAGTAGAAGTAGCAGTAGTGTCATTAGCAAAAAGCACCGAAACAGCAAGGTAGCCCAATTGTTTTTCCAGAAACAGCAGGGCCTCAAGCAAATCGTAGGCGTGGTCGAGGCCGAAACGCACGTCCTCGTGCATGCCCAGCAAGTGGATATAGAGAAGCTTGCATAAATACTTTTTTTTCAGATACGAGTCAAGGCTCGAGCCGGTATATTTCTGCCGGATGTTATGGATTTCGGCATTGATGCGTCGACGTTCTTCGGCCAGGTCGCTGGCATTGCGCAAGTCCAAAATGAATTGGTGTAGCCCTTTCATATGTGGGGCCATGTTCTAAATATTGCTATTTTCTATATTATATGTGGTTTGTGTTTTATGGTGCACCTCTCCCTCTCTTTTTTTTTTTTTGTTTCTGATTTTCTTTTTGTCTTTGGTTCAAATGTTCGATCTGCTTATCGTGAGTGGATGCAGATCCAGGGCCCCGGCCCGGTCGGCAGGCAGACAGGTAAGTCTAATTAGGGCCAAGCGCGTGAACTCGAGGCCATGAGTTTCAGGGCCATTATTAGAAAGGAACGATATTCTGTGCTTTTTCTTTTTTTTTTTTCTTTTTTTCTTTTTTGCCTTCTTAACTGTATTCGTTTTTGGAATGTTTATC
>JAJMCO010000354.1:0-11224 GCA_030573015.1 Metschnikowia peoriensis | reverse complement strand
CAGTACCGGGGTCTCCAAGAAGCAAGACATTAATGTCTCCACGTAAACGCATGCCGTCAGGTAAAATTTTCTTTGATCCGCCCATAAGCAAACATGTAATGGCCTTCTTGATATCGTCATTTCCGTAAATTGAAGGTGCAATCGACTTGGCAAATGTCTCATAAAGGTTTGGCATGCGCGATAATCGTAAAAATTCCTCTTCTTCTTCTTCGCTAAAAGTGAGCCCCTGCGCAGCAGTGTCCACGTCTGTTTGGATCCCCAATACCTTGAGATATGGGTTTCTAATAGCAACAGTGTTTACTGCAGTTGTCGTTCTTTGTTTTGATTGATAAATCAGGTAAGTGCCCACCAACGTAACTCTTGTTCCTGGAACAACTTGATTGGTCAAGTAACGGTCCACATGCACCAAAATGTGACGCGGCATTTCTCCCACAGGCACGGCATCGGGAGCCTCTTGCAATTTCAACGTTTGTTGGTCAATAAATGTCGATTTATCGTGTACAACCACATATGGATCAGGCGGACATTTCTGCTGCGAATGCGACTCGTCGTGATTATGATTGGCCAAACATTTCTGCGGCAAACTTAAAGGACCAAACCCGGTGGGCACTTTCAATTTCATTGTGTGCTTACAGTTTCTGCAAAGAAGCAGCACCTGAGTGGCACGTGACGAAAGCACGGAGGCCAGGATAATGATTCCGCTGACTCTCACGATTTTGGAAATATGGTCAGAGTCCAAGTGACGGATCAGAATTGGACTTGAGTTCGAGTACAAAACCAACTGGCACACGGGGAAATCCTTGGGGATATCTTCATTAGAAAGATACGCAATTCTCTTGGCAATATCGGTGATGGCATTTTCAAATAACGGCACCATTTCCAGCGGCGAGTCGCTGAGTTTTTTGTTGAGCTCCTCATTGAACCCGATCAAGTGTTCTGAATTCACCCGAAGAAAGTAGTTTTTGATAAGCAAGTTCTCTCTTAACTGGTCACGGTAAATAAACAGATTGTTCAACCGAAACTCTAAGATAAAGTTGCGGAACGCCTTGGTCACTTCATTAAACGAGCTATCCTCGGGCTGGTCGCCAGGCAACACTTGTGCACTGAAAGTATCTGCTCTTTCATACGACATTATTTTTCTTTTTTTTTTTGTGTGTGTGTGTGTTTTTATGAAAAAAAAAAAAAAAAAGAAAAAGGGGAGAGAAAAGAAGCAGAAGAAGAAGGGAAGCAGGCTGTCGAGATTCGGGATGCGAACAATTTGACGAATTCGGAAGGGTAATGAGACGCGTTTTTGTCTGGGTGCAGGAATTTCAGGGCGAGTTTTGCAAATTGCAGAACTCCGTCTCGACTCTCTAGTGCAGAAATGGGGGTTCACACGCGTTTTTTTTATATTCTTTCAGCAAAGACTCAAAGGTTAGATTTTGAAAAATATTAAAATTAAATTAGAAGTACTGAAACGGCCGTCAATATTGTTGTTCATTTCATATGGAGAAAAAGTATTACAGAGAAGGTGTAGCTCTAGCAAATTTGTTGACCGTGTTTTGAGCTCAGTTTAATAGCTCCCGAAGTTCTTGGAATCACCACCATTTTTTAAAAAAGTCTCTTTAGCAATTTCTTTAATGATTGATTACCAATCTTTTTTGCTTGACCTCTAATGTTTCTTTTTAGCTTTCTTGTTTCTTCTGCTCTTTGAAGCATTGCTTCTCTTCCGGTTTGTTTGGGGTTCAAGCGTTCGCGAAGTTTGCGCTTTAGTGACATTTCCCTCCAGCCCATTTGGCGGAATTTCGCAATCAATTTTAGCTGGATTTTCTAGTTGAGGCTTACCGACTTTTGTCTCAATGCGCTTAAGGCCCGTGCGTACCATCGCTATCATGGTCTTCATTGGCTCTTTTGCCTTTGATAATGACTTAAGATCATCTTCCAAGAATTCTTGAATATATTCAAGATCAGCATGGCATAGAAATTTGGTTTCTTTTTTGAAATTGTTCACACCTGTGTATCGTTGAAAATCTGCAAAACTGTACCCGATCACAGCTTCGTGGGCGTCACAGAACAACTCGTAGTCATTCAAAACTTGATCTCTTGTGATGATAATTTGCGAGATCATATCTGAAATATCTTTCCATCGAGGACTGAAATTTTTCTGAATAATGCTCAAGCCGTGCTGAAGGGTTTCCAAATCGGGGCTAAGATTTGTGATGGCGACATCCCAGCTTTTTAACTTCTTTTTGAAATGGGAATAATCCAAGTCCTTGGCCTTTTCGATGGCATCAAACACACTTCTCAACTCAGTATCAATTCCCGATCCAAAGGAGAACAAACCCCATAGCGAGGTCCTAAGAGATTGAATATCATGGACCAAATCTTTAATTTGATCAGCGCAAGGACCAACGAAATCTTTCAAAAATGAAAGAAACCGAGAACGGTATTCCATGGCAGTTTCTTTTACACTTTGCGCCACTTTAGTAGAGTTCTCTTTCTCAATTCTGAGTAAAAGAGCTTCAAACTCAGAGAAAATCTCAGATTCAGTAAGGTTTGTAGTCATTGATAGAGAGTTTTCTTCCGCGAGGGCGTTTTCTCTATCTTGTTCGATCGTGAACTTAACAACTTTCGATCTTGGCTTAAAAGAAAACGCAGAATTTTCTTCAAACATTTGCACAAATAATTCTGTTAATCGCCATGCATCACGATTGGTGAAAACATCCCACCGAAGATCATCGACCAGGAATTGGTACTCCAGCAAGTCGTCGATAATTTTATTACTGTAACTTCCTTCATTGGAGCTTTCTAACTCTTCCACATTATTGCCTTCGAAATTGGTTTCGGGCGAGGCAATACTCGAAAAGACTGCTTGTTTGATGTCCTCGATCTCGTCATCGATGTCTATGTCAATGTTGATTGCTGAAAGAAAGTCAGGGGCCAAAAACGTATCGTGACGGGTCTGTTCGCGAATCGTGCTCAAAGGGGTACTTGGTGTAACAGAATTAAAGAGATCTTCAAGTGAGATGCTTTTACCTTCACCCGCCAGAAAGGAGGCAGACAGTGAAAGTAAAGATTTTTCTGGTATCTCATCTGATTTAACAGAAGATATCACAGGGAGTGCATTCTTTAAACTTATCTCGTCAGTTATTTCTGCATCTTTCCTAGTTACCTCCTCAATCGGATGTTCGAAACTCAAACGAACTGGTACCTCGGTAGTAGCTGTAGGTTCACGAGAGCTGGAGCTTTCAATAACACTGGAATTTGAATAAACATTTTCATGCTCTTTTTTCGGAGGACAGGCTTGTCCATGCGAAGCAAAAAACTCCTCGAAGATAGAATCATCGTCCGAGTCATAGTCTGCCCAAGAGTTCCTAATCTTGGTACAAGGGTTGTATGCATGATAGACAATGCCTTTAGAGGGACCTGCTTTCTCCTCCTGAAGATTTTGAACATGAGATTCAGAATTCTCTTCAGATTTCTCATTAACATCTGGTAGAGTACAATCGGCAGATTTTGCAATTGTATATTGAGCGGTTGCAAAATGTGGACTTTCGCACGCACCTTTTTCCACCACTTTCCTTGAAATTTGTGCACCAATTATTGAGGCAATAATCTTCAGAGCTTCGAAATCTTCTTTCGGTTCTTTGCTTGCTCTTCCTTCTAAGAAATTAGATGGAGGCAATGCGAGATTAGCTCCGGGATTAAGTGCAAGTTTCAGATCCATGGTTTCACCACCGTCTTGTCCGGCATACAGATAAAACGAGTCTTCTTCAGCACTTGCAGGAGCCAGAGCCAGAATGGCTGCGAAATCTGCTGCATTGCAAATTACCAGACCTTGGGTTGCGGTAATGCATTTCGAACGAATTGTTTCTTCCCTTTCAATATCTGCAGAAGATTGTCTATTTGTGATGAGATAATGCGCTTTTTGGTTCTCCGTAGATGATCTTTCAATTTCATCATCACCACTTTTGAATACGAAGGCCTCTGATTCACAAACTTCAATTGATAGTTCGTTTACACTCTTAGAAAAGTAAGTGTTTTGTTCAATATGATCTGTGTTTTCGATCAAGGTTTCGGGGCTGTAACAATGCTTTTTATCTTTCCGCAAAAGCCTAAGGGCGCTAATTGGTGAGGCTCTCGACACTCTGTCTGTTTTAGTAGGAAACAGGGAACAAGTAACAGAAGACACATTTTTCTCATCTTTGGATACTAGTGGCAAACTTCCTTCAGCTGCTGGAAAAACATTCACACAACTTGCTTTTTCTGAATCTCCGTTGTGATAAGTATAAGCGAATAGTTCTTTCAAAAAGCTTTTCAACTTCAAAGGGGAGTCGCAAACAAACCTCCAAACCCGATAAAGTGTGTTGATGAAGGTATTGAGTCCCCAATTGTGACCTTTCACTCCTGGAAACTCATCCAGTGCACCATATCTGCTCATTTGTTGATCAAATCCATTATTCATCTGGTTGTCGATCCTGCCAGTATCGAGAAGGGATTCGGAAATCTCCCTGATCGATGTTTGAGGGACTGACAGGTTTACAAAAGGATCCACCACTAAAATTTCCTTCACACTTTTTGGAAACTGGAGACTTGAAGGTGCGGTGGACTTGAAGTAAGTTGAGAATGGAGAGCTGGGTGGCAAAATGTCAGAGTCAAAAGTTTGGGCCTTTTCGAATTTATCGATTGGAAGCTCTCCAGAGAAACATCTATCCTTCAAAACCTCAGTGTTTGGTAACCCATACAAGCATTTTTGGGACTCGTCATGAGATGCGCCTTCGACCCCGGACCGCAACCACCTTGGTCTATGCGAGGGCGCCTTCTTTAACAAACCAGAGTTTCTCCTCGAGAGCCCCAAGGTTTTTTGTTCTATGATTATCTCCAGTACCTCTTCTTTAGGAGAAGTGTATTCCAATGGGGAAAGGTAACTATTGCCGAGGGAAATACTGCTCAGAGAAGTGGTCACAAGTCTTTCAAGGGTAAGGTCTACTTGGGGCAAAGTTTCTGGGGCAATTCTACGTAACCTCCCCTTAGGGCTTTTCCAGCCCGACCTCAAAAACATTGGACTGTCTCAAGATTTAGGATTGACACCAGTGGCGTAATTTGCAGTCAAAAATTAAGTGAGTAGAGTAAAATTTGTTGGTAAGCAGTTTCAGCGTTCAGTAGTAGAAAAAAAACGTCTTTCGGGGCACTTTATGGTGTGAAGTCGAAAAACTGGAGGAAGAAGTAGTGGCAAAAAGGTTTAGATTCTGGGGGGATTCCTCACCTTTTTTTATAAAGTTGGGATTTTAATACGCTGCCACAAACAGAACTATGAGCATTGGCGAGCGACTTTCGAACATCCTTAAGGTATGCCCTAGGCCAAAAATTACAGATATAACAATAATAAAACCAGTAATAATAATGATAACAATAACAAAGGTAATAAATTAGGCTACGTTAGATTGAATTGAAATTGAAGCGGGAAAAGCATTCCCGTATTTTGAAAGTCTCTTAAATAAATAAATAAAAAAAAAAAAAAAAAGATACCTCTCGCAGGTTGCAGCAAATGTGATGCAATGTGAATGCACTACGTAGTTATATGCGAGCACCAAAAAGAAACAAGCTTTCTTGTAGTGGCTAATTAGAAAGACTGTATGTATGAATAACTGACGGGCATTTTGAAAATGTACTCGAGTCTGAAAATTCATGCTTTGGTGATTTTTTTTGGAAATCGGAATGCGGCACTCAGATTTGTTATCGAACGTGCAGATTTCTTCTCTAATGTACAAAATCTGTACCACGAATTTTTGATATGAAACAGGGTTGAGTTCCTCCAAAAGATTTAAATGGATCGTTCAAATTTCGAAACATGATGAAGGAACCTTGATCTGTACTTACAACTCCACACAAGTAATATTGCTGAGCCGTGCAGAATAAAATCCGCAGTAAACAATCAAATGCGCCAAAACAAAAAATAAATAAAAAAGTCTTCAGTTCTCAAAATTCATTTTCATAAAAGGCTATGACAGATACTGATGAGATATATCACTAAACCTTTGTCACCTTTGATTGAAAACCGGGAGAACCCAAATCGGGAATTGTAAATTGATGATCTGGTGTACGGGCTTTCTACACATATCAGATGAAGAACATAACCGATGAATTCTATTCGTGTCTTTGAACACATTCATGTATAGATTTTTCAAACCAAGAATATTATCTGGTGCTCAAATCAGTGACAATCTATCAAATCTACGAAAAAGCTGTATACTTTCAAACTATGTTATAAAGAGAACGTTTTCAAGCACATCGTGCGTAAGCATATCACTTACAAACCAGCTTTTGGGTAAAACCTCAAGTCAGACCACTCAGCCGCCCAAGAAAAAGAAGAAGCAAAAGGCAATGCCTCCAAGACCATTGTGGCTTATCAATGAAGATGAAATAGAGGAAAAGTTCATCAAGGGTGGAGGTCCTGGAGGACAGAAAATCAACAAGTCAAACATAAAGGTCCAAATCACACATAAACCAACGGGTCTCGTGATAAATTCACAAGAACTGCGAAGTCAGGAAAAGAATCGAGCTAAAGCACGGGAAATCTTGGCCCTAAGGTTGGAGCAGATGCAAAACCCAGAAACCTGTAGACTTAATGTGCTTGCAGAAAAGGTCAGAACAGCAAAGCGAAATCGAGCCAAGAAAGCGGCAAAGAAACACAAAAAGAGGGACAATGGGGAAGCTGGTGAAGCATCAGACCCAGAGGATGAGTCAAAACTAGATAGCATATCTTCAGAGCAACAGTAAGTGCTTTTGGTAATAGACTTGTAAATAGTAAATGTGATCCGTGGTCATTAAAACCATTAAAACGGGAACTATTAAGATAATTTAAATGCCGAACCACATATTTACCACTGTTACGGTTCACTTCATATCAAAGGAAAATCGTGCTTCAGGGGTCACAGTCTGTTTCTTAGTTTCCGCAACTCTTCAAGTGCCTTTCGTGATTCTTGCAAACTACTTGATAAGACCTTGTTTTCTTCCTCGAGTATATTCAATTTGTTGCGTGCTGGGTTCTGACCAGCGGTATCGCTCTCCCATAGGTTTGTCACGGCCATATCCACTAACGTAGAGACAGCCTCATAATTGCGGTATATCATACGAAGAAGTGGTGTCGACATCAGCTCAAAGGGGAATACACCGTCATTTGTTTCGGTGGTGATTTTTTTCATGTCGATCGCTTCTGTTGGATTCACAAGCTCAGGCCCATTTTCTGCTCTAACTTTATCTGGGGTGATACTAGCATTGACTTTATCCAAATATGAGGTAAGTTCCCGAGTAAAATTGGTGAATTTGCTGTTTTCGGTCATGAGCCGCTCCAAGACTTCCAGGAGCTGTGTGGAGATCGATTCTTCTTCAATTTTACGCACTTCCTTCATTTCTTTCGATTCTGGTGTGAGCAATCCGGGCTCCACATTCGAAACAGAAGGTTTGTTATAATGCACCAATTGCGGGTTTATCTCCGGAGGTCTATTCACTAAAGAATTCGGGGATTTTCCAAAATTTAACGGTCTTCCATATGTTATCGTATTGGAAAGGCCTCGTGCATGCAAAACAGCACTTTTAAGCTCGGAATTTTCCAATGCCATGCGTCTTTTCTCCACTTCATACTTAGTTTCAAGATCGGAATTAAGTTTTTTCACACGAACAATTTCTCGAGCCTGAGTCCTATTTCTCCGTTTTAGGTCATTGATCTGTGAAGCAAGCACTGGCGATTCAATATTTACCAAACGGGAGAGCTTTTTCTCGTTTTTGGCTGCCTCCAATTCTGCACTAGCCAACTTTCGTTCTAATTTCGAAATAAGCGTATCTTTTTCTGCCATTACTCGGTTAGATGCCTCTTGTTGCCGATTATGCCGATCGATTTCTTGGACTAGCGAATATATGGCATTAACCACGTTTTTATCGTTGTTATATATCGTTTCTTGGACTGTCAACTTTTCCAACGCCTGGTGCTCTGGCTGGTCACGTATAAGTTCTTCCCAGTCAACAGTGACAAATTTGAGTTTTTCGCCCGTATGGCCTTTTGTCATAAGAGCTGCATTCATAAGCTCAGCAGCATTCCGGATTGCCTCCACATTAAGATAAGCCGGCATCTTAACTAGTATGAGAATTTGAGTATCTAAGCGTTTTCTCCTCTTTTTTTTTTTTATTTTGAGTAGTAGGTGACTTTGTACTATAATTAGTTGAATTTCCTTGAAGAAAGTAGAATCGGTTCCAGGTCCCGATCTCGTCTATAAGTAGATTGAATTTTATTTCTTTTCTTTTTTTGAAGTTCTATGTTTGATTTTGTTTGAGTATAACTACACCAGACGCGAATGGTCAAGACGCGCACTGTTGATGGAGTCTTTACCTATTAAGGGAAGAAAAAAAGAAAGATAAACAATATTGCTTCGACGAGTTTTGTTTCGAAAGTTTGAAAAGAGAAATATCCGGTTTCTCTCAGAAACATGATATATCGAAAAAAGAAAAAGTTAAGGGCTATGTAACACCTAGAAGTGTCTAAAAGTGCGTGGCGTGCTCCCTAATTCTTTACAGGGGACTATTAGTTCATAAGAAACGCCATGAACTGATTGAAATTTAGTATGTAAAATAAGTCTAACACAGGAGAAATAGAGCTATAACATGTAAATTTTTATTTTATATATTTATGTGTCGAGAGTAAAGCTGGTTAACTCCCGGGGTACTGTGCTTGTCTCAAAGCAGAGTGTTGTAATGTGGATTTTTCTATGCGAAAAGAGTGTCTCACTGAAAGAGGGGCGTTAATTTGCCGACCTCCTTCATTATGTGAAACGCTTAGTGGTGCTCCTCGGCCTCCTCAAACACAAACCAGTCCTCCTCGGCAGCTGGAGCGGACTCAGAGGATGGCAGAGAAGCAGTCTCAACGGCGGCAGACTCGTAAGAAGAAACGGCATCGGCAGTAACCTCCTCGGAAGGAATAGATGGCTTGGAAGGCAATTGGAACTTCTTGATACCCTCAGCACCCTCGGAAGAGGTCTGGACTGGCTTGAATTGCTTGATCTGAGACACGTACAAGTCGGAGACCAAGTTTTTTCTTTGTGGGGTCACAGAGAACAATCTTCTGGAAGACAAAGCACGCTAGAGATGTTAGTATCGTGAGTTTGATAAGGTATTAAATGGTGGTTTGATTATGGATTCTTTAGGTATCAAAATTTGGGTATTGTGCAATGGCGGACTCGAAATTGGAGACATCTGTTCCAGGAATTATGGGGGAATACGGCAGTACATCGTCAGGATTTTTCTTTTCCCAGCTTTCGCTTTGGGTGTAATGAGAAGTTTCAAGTGAACGTATGGGGCTCTTAAAGCTCCGTATATAGGGGATACAATCGGGATTTAAGACAGCATATTTCAAAGACTCTAATTCTTCATAATTCCAATAAAAAATTTTTAAAAAAAGAAAGGCTTTCTGGCATTTTTCATTGATTCCCATTGCATAAAACCATGTCTGAGCCCTAGTGTTTTTTTGTAGCCGCCAACACACATTCAAATTTGCTCATAAACCCACGGTTTCGGGGCATTAGTGAACTCCATCACAAATATTTCCATTACGCGTGTTTGGTACATACAATAGATTGCTTGAACATGATCCTTTATGTGTTTTTGAGTTGAGCGATGAAAGCCTAGTGCATTTTTAGTGCAAACAGTTTTGTCTTCACCGAGCGTCGGGGGCGTGCGGTGCACAAACTTTTTGGGAGGAGCGGTGGCTGTCGAGCCACGCTATTGGCCAACACCGCGGATTGTGGGTGGGGAGTTTTCGGACTGCGAGCGAGCACCGGGGCCTGGCTAACAAAGGGTAGGTCACGTGAGTGGATCAGCAGATGACAGTGTCCAGCAATGTAATAAGAGATGGAAAAAAAAAACGATGGGTTCAAGATTTTTAGGCTCATAGATTTATTTCTACATTTATAAAGAAATATTTCTTGTTTATACACTTTTCACTGTATCAAAACACGTGTGCCTGATGTGATCCATAAGCTTATCTAAGAAGCCTCAGAGCGAAATTACAGAGAATTATAATGGATAAGAAGTTACGCCTTTTCAATTTCCCCGGATAGTCATTATCTAACATGGGTTTCCTTTTTCATTTCGAAAACTTTTGTCCTGTTTTTCGAATATATTCTAAGAAGAAAATACGCCAAGTATCGTATAAATCAGGAATCCATATATGTCTTTAGAACTGAGAGGGTCTCCACTGTCGAGCACAGAGTCCTGCGTGCGGCCATCTCAAATAATGTGCATTGAATATACTCAAAACTTAGAGAAATAACACTGCTGCCACACTAAATCAAAACAAAGAAAGGAAGGAAGAAACCAGCATCATGCCGAAATACTACTGTGACTATTGTAAGTCGTACCTTACACATGACAAGATGTCGGTGCGTAAATCGCATTTGTCCGGACGCAACCACATCAAGCTTTATTGTCTGTACTATGAAGAAAAGGCAAAACAACTAGGGATCTGGGATTCCAGCGAAAGCAAGTATCAAATCGATCTTGAGTATCTTACTAGCCAGCAGCCGTCGCCAGAAAACCACGCTCGTGCAGTCGTACGTGAGCGAGAAAAGTCCACTGTTAAACGCAATAATGAGGTGGAGCAAGAAGTTTGTCTTCCCCCACCTCCAACATTGCCCAATATGAAACCACCTCCTCCATCTATTCTAAGACTCACCGATGAGTATACTCGCCTGATTGGGGTGAACGTAGCGCGGCAAGAAACGGGGTTTTAGAGAAAGTATTAGATGTTATAGAGTAATGAATTATGATCGGTAGAAGAGGAGTAAAGCTCGGGTGTAGAACGAAGAAATAACATTTATATTGACGGTGCTTTTAGGGTGCCTTGTGAGATAATGGAATCAACTAGTTTACTAAAAGTTGACCTAGTTTTTATCCACAAAATGCAAAAGCATCGAACAAGACTACGAATCCTCATCTCTCGATAAATTTTCGCTTACAAATAGCTTCAATTAGCGTAGAACATGAGCTCCTACATTTCATTGTCCAATCTACATCTGAAAAACTAAGTTGGCCGGTGCATTATAGATATGTATGTAAATAGATGTATTTAATCAATACACTAGCCCATGCATAAGGACAAACGACTCAACAGATCAAGCGCTCAACACGAGATATGCGCGCTGCTTACAAGTCGTCGTCATCTTCATCAGGCAAAGGCAAGGCACTGGCCTGGTCC
>JAJMCO010000353.1:0-11261 GCA_030573015.1 Metschnikowia peoriensis | reverse complement strand
GTGGAACCAGATGGTGGGTTTTCTTCTGTTACTAGTTCATGAGCACTACAGTAATCCTTGCGCCTATCATTTTGGCATATATCTTTGCGGATTAGCTCAAGCTTGTCCATAGTTTGTGAAAGCGCCTGTATCAAAATTTCTGCACGAGATTCATTCTCGGGAGTCATTGGATTGGCCCGTATTTGGTCTGCAATAATGTCAAATTGTAACTGCTGCCGGAGATTAGAAGTCAAATTGGCTCGACCTTGCACTATGTCTGTTATTCTGTCTTCTACTTGCTCAAGGCTTTTCAATAACTCGAAAGTGGTCTCGTAAGATATGTGTGGGTCGAAAACTGATAATTCTTCCTTCAGACAAAAACCCCGCTGGCCTTTGTCACTCACACAGACTTGCTTGCGGTTTTTCTCAAGCATATTGAAAACATAGAAAAGGTTGCTTATTAAAGTTTGGATTTCTGGGCTTTCTTGTCCAGAAACTGACCCCTGTTTAAACAGATTCAAGATCTCCTCAAATCTAAGCTTCATCGGAACATGACATAATACGCTCGCGGTCTTTTTCACACATGCCGTCACTTCAGATCCCAAAGCGGTAAGCTGCTCCACCAAATCCAGACTGTCACTTTGTAAATCCTCTGTTGAGGCAAATGTATTTAAACCTTTTGTTTTGTCAAGCCTGTGGCTGTCACCCAAATCTCTTTTCTCTCCAGAAATCTTCAATACTTTTGGTGGAATACTCTCTGCGTTCTTTTGAAAAGTGCTACTCCACTTTGTTGCTTGACTTTCAGTCATCTTACTTGTTAGAGCCTTTGTGTGAGCTTCAAGCAATGTTGCCAACATTTGTAACAATGGCTGTTCTGGTCCAAGCGTTGTAAAAGATCCAGTCTCTACCAGGGAGGTCGACACCACAGATAAAACCATCATTGTGGCTGGGATTAAATTTAATACCATCATTCGCTTTGAATCTTTCGAAGAAAAGCGTGTTGAATGGAGAATAAAACTCGTGGCTTTTATAGCTTACTGACGTGTTGCCAGACAGATTTTTAGGAACAACAAAAGCTCTTGACATCCTCACTTGTCATGAAAAATGAATGAAATGATATTTGTTTTATTCCCTTTGACAATTATTTATGAACCCTAAGTTTGATATGATACTTTTTCATCTCAAAGATAGTATAATGCGGCAGTTTCTAAAGATTTTTCTTGGTATTATCTGCTTACAGGCCTTTGTTCCAGCCACATGATTTTCATTCATTTCTGTTCACGCAAAGAATGTTGAATTAAAGTTTCATCTATTCGAAAACTTTTGCCTAGTTATAATCATCTTCACTCCCAGTAGAGAGGCGGGGCATAATGGTGATGATATTTCCAAACAGTGTGAAATATTTTGTCTTTGTGATCATCTCTATGCACGAAAGAGCAGATTATGATTACTTAGATAAGGAATTAAGTCAAATCGGGCGATATTGCTTAAGAATAGGACCTTTGAAATCTCAATTTGTTGATTGTGTAATATTCAAATTTGTTGTTGAAACGTACTTCAAGACATTCGCATATTCTTAGTAACCTTCCGCAAAAGCCGTCAGATATTCATTGACAATGGTTTCTCTTTGTTTCACATTCTTCAATTCATTCGATAATTTCCGGCGACATGAATCTCATCACAATAAGTCAATTATGAGCTATCGATTTTAAATTCATAAGAAAATAATAGAAAATTTCTTGTTACGAAAGAGTCGAATCCGCTAATTTCACGCCTTTTTGGTAATATTATGATCCCATTTTGTTTCGCTTTCAACAGACATTGTACCATCATAAGATTTGAAGTAGTCTGTAAAAAGGCTCCTTAAAACTCACTTAGGAGTACTATGAAATAAAAAGGAAAAAGCTTTGAAATATATCTCATTAGAATTCTGAGCTGGTGTGAGATATGGAAGCTGTTGGAGAAGAATTCAAATCCAAAAATTTAAAATTCCCTTTTTTGAAACTTTCCAAGCAGTATCAAGAACAAAAAGAGAAAATTCACGAAAGTTTCAAGTCCTAATGTTTCACATTAATTTCCAGACATCTACTGTTCCTTAAGTATCCGGCTTTATCCTTCAGATACTATGCCAAAGAAAAGAGAAATACAGATCTTATTCGTACATTACAAAAATTAGTGAGGAGCTTGTAGTTAAAATCGTGTTTAAATTCTTTTAAGAAATCAGGCACTTTTGGAGTATTGATTTGAATTTTGTTTCTTTCAGGTACTTGCACCGAAACTACATGCCCCTGAAATATTTTGAAATTCTCGTTCTTTGTGAAAACACTCTTTGAGAAGGCTCTGAATTTGCAAAATTTTGATCTTTGGCTTGCGGCCTAGAAATTGAATTATTCCGGTTTCGCAAGGAGACAAGACTCACATTGATAATCATTGTCCTTAAGAGAGAAAAGAGGATTAAAAAAGTCTCCGAGAAAACAAAGAATAAAAACAGCAAAACAAAACAAAAAACAGAAAAATTAAGAGCGATTCCATAAACACTAGAATAAGAACAATCACTAACAATACAATATAGAATACAAACAATAAGAAGAAAAGTTTCTGTAGCTATGGAACTGCAAATTCTCGGACCCCTTTCAAGGAACGTTCCTGCTTTTCTCAAATAAGCAAGTCTTTGACACGTTGAGGAATGTCCAACTTCAACAATGGCTTTGCAACTTCGGCCTCTTTTCCAGTGAGTGCAACTGGAATTTGCTTGATTTCAGCACAAGCAAGTCTATTGCCCTTAGAGTCTTCAATAACCACCGACATTTGATCAAAGAATGCCTTGTTTTTAGGATTAAGTGACAAATAGCGATCTTCATAAATATCAAGCTGAAAGGGTTCTTTAATCGGGCCATGCTTCCCGGAAAGATCCCCCACCTCTTTTTCAGCAGGTGTAAGTGCACCGAGATCCCCACAGTATGGATTAAAAGTCTTGGATCTTGGGTCACATGCTCCAAAAGGCTCCTTGTCGTGGATACGGTAGCTGAATGGGTCTTTAGCGGTGGCTGCAGTAGAAAAAACCGCACGTACCGCTGTGTAACCATCAATTGAGTAAAAAACAACGGCTCCCGAGATGTAACCGAGAAAAGAAGCGCCATAGACGATATCCAAGGGCGAGTCCTTACTCTCTGGCGCAGCACAAGCGGCGGAAAAAGAGAGGAGGCCTAGAATAACAATGAAAATATAGGTGATCGCAAACATATTAATGAAATTAAGACAAACTGTTCATATAATTAGAAGGTTTTTGAGTGTATTAAAAACCAAAACACAAGCAGATGAAGCTTTAAAGGACTAGATTTAAGCAGCTTTTGATTCTTAGTAACACGAAAATAAAGTGAAAATGAAAAAATTAACAATAAGCAGACACAGGTTTTAGGTCTCTGGAAAAAAGTAACATGGTTGCAATCTGTTGGTGCTGCACGAAAGTGTGCATAAGCTTCTCCACTTCGGATTCGACCCCTCTATTTATTCCCTAATTGATAAACATTTTGCGATATACCACATTAGGCTACAAAACTATTTTCAATACGAAATATCATAAATTTTGGAAGGCATAAGCACGAGCCTTGTCTATTTGTCAGAAAAGTTCCAATGTGTTGCGTTTAATTGCTCTAGTGGGGAATTGAGTAATCAAATCTCCTGAAGTTACCGTATATGGCTACAGAAATGTTTGATACTTCTTCTTCTTCCGCTCACCCGGTATTCACTGCTACACTTGATTACTGAAATAATAATTGCGGGGAATATCTTTAGATATCACAATAAAGCTCGATTTCAGCATGTGCTTTCTATCCATGAGATACAACGCTACAATTCAAGATGTGCACATTGCTTAACTGTTCGACAAAGACATAATTCACTAAAGTTGCTGTTGATTTTGAGGATTCCAATGACTAGAGCCTGGGATTCCGTTCGCTATCTCGAGGTACAGTAACGGTTTAATATCACCTCAATCAGATTTTACATACGCAAAAAAACGTTTCGTAATCATTGTTGAAAAAAGTGGCAACGATTTAAAAGATTTTGCCCGGAAAATAAAAACCAAATTTCCTAGAAAAGCTTTTTTAAGAAAACACATGGGTACTTACACGGATATTTCGAAGCTTACTCAGCAACTTGTGCCGTAGTACAATAAATCACACTCAAAGTCAACCGGAATCCAAGGCTTCATACTTGAAACCCCCAAGTATCAGTCTCAGGCCAGAAAGCCCCAGTGCATCTGGGCAGTAAGAATCTAGGTGTTGAAAGTTTTGGCATCCCTTGTGATAGTAATAGTGACTTTTAAGATGTTTGAGATAACACCGATGCCTTGTAATTACCGGTTCTGGACTTACCATTACCCGTGAGAGTGGCACTCAAGCACCCACTCATCACAAGACCGAAGGCTGAATCGAGAAATACTTTCTTAAACAAGAAAAGATGGTCCGGGTTTGGATCAATTTAAAAACAAAATCTAAAACTTTTTAATTTGAAAACAGAAACAAAGATCGCAAAGCGGCCGTGAACATACATACTAAGAACATGTGGAATTTGAAGATCCTTTAGAGACAGTGAACCAATATAATGCTGAGGTCTTTCATAAATGGAGAGGTAGAGATCTCTCTGCTCTTCACCATAAGTCCACGGATCATGGCAATGAAGCTTCGCTTATATACCGACTGCAAAATCTGCAAAAAATTAGAAAATTTGGAAAGTCCAGACTAAAACTTTTCTTCACAAATATTTATCTTGAAGAGTCTACCCAAAAGACTGTACTCCAGCTTGGACTGAAGATATCAAAGTGAATTTCGTTTCAAGATTAACTTTATATATCAGGAGATTCTACGGATTTACGTCATGACAAAGTCAAGCAAAAAATGTATTTTGTAAACAAGAAAAAGGATATAAAGGAAATTAAACAGAAAACAATAAACAATAAACAAAAGGGAATCAACTAGCAGGAAAGGAAATTGCAATTCCTAACATGCATTTCTGGAACGGTAATTGACTTTCTTAAGCAAGCAAGTCCTTAACATTCTGAGGAAGTTCCAATTGCAAAGCGGGCTTGGCAGCTTCCGCCTTTGCGCCAGAGAGTGGCGAGTTAACCGCGTCAATTGTAGTACATGCAAGTCTCTTACCGTTACGATCTTCAACCACAATGGACATCTGGCCCACATACGCTTTGTTGTTGGGGTTGAGCGATAAGAAACGGTCCTCAAAGAAGTTAAGCCAAATGGGTTCAACGATTAAGCCGTGTTTTCCGGAAAGATCACCCACCTTCTTTTCAGCAGGGCCAAAAGCTTGATCGTCACCGCAGTAAGGGTCCAAGTCAGAAGATCTTGGGTCGCATGCACCAAATGGTTGTCTGGTATGGATACGGTATTTAAGTGGGTTTTGAGAAGTACCCACGGTAGTAAGAGCCACACCTATCTTCACGTATCCATTATCAGGGAAGAAAGTAACAATACCAGAAACACCAGAGCTACCAGAGAGGAAAGTTGCAGCATATACTTTCCCGCCCGCAGAGTCTTTATTTTCTGGTGCAGCACAAGCAGCGGAAATTGAAGCAAGGCCAAGAGCGGCAAACAAGATAGTTGAAATTGAGTACATATTGGAAATATCGAACAATGAATCGGATGGAAGAATTTGATGGATATAAGATATGGAAAAACAAAAGAGAAAAGAAAAATCAAAACATTCTTCCAACCGGTTTAAGTAGTCGAATCTTCAACTTTTCAATCCAAAAGAAATAAATTAAAATCAAAAGAAATAATTGAAAAAGCACCGGTTGAGTAAATGACTGCAAAAAGAGGCTTTGCAATAATTCGTTAATGCTGCATGTAAGTCACACGTATTTCCCCTCCTCACATTAGTCCCCACCGTATTGCTCCCAATTCGATCAATCACCCGGCTGTGTCTTTTTACGAAATACTGCATGCGTTGATTCCCGAGCCAAATTACTGCAGGTGAGTTCATATGTCTAAGTCTGGGCCTGTTTATCTTAGACATTGGATTTTCAGATTAATAATCTTTAATTTGTAATCTTCAATTTGAAGGTGGGGATTCTTGATTTCTTGGAAAAAGAAGCTGTAAGAGTTACCATGTTTATCCCGTTTGAAGTTTAGATTACGTCGAAAGATGTAAAAAGATTTAAGAGGGAATTTTGGTCACCACATGTCACGTGAATGTATAATTGCTTTTCCGGTCTGGCTCGCTAAATGAGAGCATAGCCGAGGTTTAATTACGTAAAAAACGAAATTATGGAAAATCTCTTAGAAATAATTCTCGAGGGCTCAAACTTTTAGATATTCATACACTGTCAGTTTTCTTTAATTAGACTTATATCAATTATTCCGCTATATTTTTTGTTTAGCACGAATAGAAATCAACGGTATTCACCTAAGTTTTAGGAAAGACAGACAAAGAGGTTTCGCATTAGGCGCAATCAACAGATTGTATTTTTGAAGAAGATAAGGTGTTACAAAGCTGAATTTCACGTCTCAGTCTCGCTTAATTAAGTTAGTTAAAGTTTGAAGTAGCAATTACTTTCTCCTCAGTAATTCATTAATGGACATTAAAGGTTGACATAGTAAAAGATGGAATCAAAAATGAAATATAGGAAAGGAAAGTCACATATCAAGATAAGTCAACAAATTGGAGAAAATATTTTATTCACTTTTGTGTCTTCTTTTAGAAAGAGCGATAGAAAGTACAGACCAAGTGCCAATAATTTGGCAGGTCACAATCAAAATCAATAAGTCCGTTCGGAAACTCCAACCGTCTTTTAACTTCGAAGCATGCGCCACGAAGATCTTGAAAGTTTTCGGTTCGATTCATTTTTCTTTTTTTCACGCTTGACCTGCCAAAAAAAATTCCAAATCCAATTACACGCGTTTCCGTTAACGAGAAGAATCCCACTCAGGCGTCTCCTTCTCCTCTTCTCTGTAGCCCACTAACTCAATTGGGGGCGCGGAGGAAATTTCAGTAATCTACTCCCGTCCTTCCCAAAATTTCTTCTTTTTCTGCATCCTCGGAATTACTCGAATCATTTTTTCTTTTTTTTTTCTTTTTTTTCATATATCCACATCAGTAGGATTTTCACACTGACAAAAGTAAGACATAACTTCCCGTTACCATTGAGGTGATCTCGAATTCTAGTAAGCGTTAATTTTGTTTTCCAAACAACCGACTGTCTTTAAAGGGCCTATTATACGTGTAAGGAACTTCAACACATAGTATAACCTCCGAGAGTGACGGGTTTGGATCACCGTTCAAAAGAATCCAAAAGTCATAAATGCCCAGTTTTGATATTCTACTTTTCTGCAAAGTACCGCAGAAATTTGTTTTTAAAAAAGGAATTTATCCCGTGTAAATGTAATCGGTCTTTTGTTTTGCGCATCTTCAATCACCTTTTCGTTTTGAAGTAGCAAAACAATTTCTTTTGTTTGATCAAAGGCAATAGGAAATCTTGTAGCTTTTCATTCTATCAAGTGTGTGTCAACAGATATCCATTTTTTCGGATCTGAGCAGTATTCTTCAAAGGACATTTTAGGTGTTCCAACACAATACAAAAGTGAGGTCAGTTCTTTCTCAAATTTATAGGGAAAACTGTAGATGTTGAAGGTGAGATATATATGTCTTTGGGAACTAGTCTAATAATCTTGAGGGTAACTCTAAGGAAGGAATTTATCAATGAAAAAAAATTGGAAAGTCACCAACCTTTTTTGACTACTCTAATGATCGATCGACCTCATTCTGAATCCCAAAGAACTACACCAGAATTGAGTTTTAGAATACAATTATCGAAAGATTTCACAAATGAGATTCAGATAATGAATCAAGTTTTGATTAATTCGTTTTTGGAAAAAAGAAAATAAGGTTTTTATAGACATTCAAGTTATTAAACCTGGAGTTTCCACTATGGAATGGAGGTAAGCTCGCTTTGGTAGAGAGAGACCGGAAGATACAAATACGGATTCTTAGAGCTACACCCAAAGTCTTCTCCAACTTCTATTTATTAAAAGCAGAAAACATACAATAAAAGAAAAACAATAAGGTGAAAATCCGAAAAGTGATATCCTCAATTTGAGCCACACTCAAGGTTTATATAGCTTCAATCTTATCAGGCAATCAACTTCTTGACAAACTGTGGAATGTTCATTTTCAAGGCTGGCTTAGCGGCTTTGGCATCTTCGCCAGTGAATCTATCCACCACCCGTTTAATCTCAACACACGCCACTCTCTTGCCGTGAGAGTCTTCAATAACAAGTGACTTTTTGCCAATAAAAGCCTTGTTATTGACATTAAGTGTCAAGTAAAGGTCATCATAAATATCAAACACAAAATCTTTAGTGAGATCCCCGTGCTTGCCAGAAAGATCTCCAACTTCCTTTTCTGCTGCAGTACGTGCGCTGAAGTCCCCACAGTACGGATTGAATACTTGGTTTCTTGGGTCACACAATCCAAAAGGCTCACTATCTTGGATACGATAGGTGAAGTGGTTCTTCGAACTGGCCTGAGTGAGAAGAGCCACAGCTACAGTGACGTAGACATTATCTGCATAAAACAAAACAACACCTGAGACATCGTTTAAGAACGTGGCAGCGTAAAAGTCCCCAATATCCGAGTCTCTGTTTTCGGGCGCAGCACAAGCTGCAACAAAAGAGACGAAGCCAAGAATGGCAACTACAATAGACGTGATGGTTTGCATATTGAAATTTCCGGGAATCAAATTAAACAAATTGATAGCGAGATACAAAAATTGGGAGGTGGTTTTAATAGCAATCCTTTTGGCTTATTTTAATAGTCAACAATTCTTCTTCTGGTTACGTGAAAAAGAAAGTACTCCCACCAGCAAAAAAACCACATAATTTGATCTTCGAGAGAGTTGGTTGCGGTTACAATTTTATGCTGGTGCTGCATGAAAGTTCACAAATCATTCCCCGCCATTCCTCTAGCCCCACTCCTTCGTTCTCAAATTGGTATATCCATTTCAAGGCACCTTTTGAGAAAATTCACTTTCAAGAACATTTGTGGACCCACTACACACTCTCTGTTATGATGTGACATAATGATGTGCAGCAAGGTCCATTAAATGTGCGATAAATTCACAAAGTTTCATGTGAACAATTGTGGTGATGTGGTTTTCGGCCCTCCAGTAGATTCTAAGTATTCTTTCCACTTGTAATGTTACAGGTCTTGAAAATTGATATTGGTGCAAAGCTGTTTAGATGAATAAGGTGTGGCATCGATTGAAAACTATGAGTCTCCTTCACCACCACTCAATATCCAAAAGTTGAAAATGGATTTATTATTTGTTGAAATGGACCTGTAGATCCCTAGAAAACCAAGTCATTATAAAAGGCTTCCAAGACACATGGAACTTGAAAGCCCTAGATACTTACACAGACGAAGAAGCATAAGCTACATTACCTTTTTCAACATTTTATTAAACTGAAAACAATAAAAAGAGAGACCCGTAGAGTCAGTGGAGTAGCCTTTGCAACTCGCTAAGCAAATAAAGCTTTCACATGCTGAGGAACGTCCATTTTCAAAAACTGTTTCGCAACCTTAGGGTTCACGTCGGGAATCTTGGGGGTGGTAACCAATCTGATTCCCTCACAAGCAATGATTTTCCCCTTGGAGTCCTCAATCACGATCGTCATCTTGTCAACAAAAGTCTTATCTTTGCTATTGATTGACAAGTACCGGTCCTCTTTATCGCCATAAATAAAACCTTCAGTTATCAAGCCGTGCTTTCCGGAAAGATCCCCCACAGGCTTCTCGGCTGCGCTATGTGCACCAAAGTCACCACAGTATGGGTCGAAAGTACGGGATCTTGGGTCACAACCACTAAAAGGCACCTTGTCGTGGATACGGTAAGTGTATGGGTTTTGGGCGGAGGCCTTGCTATCAAAACAATACCCTACAGTGACGTAGCCATTTAATGTATAGAAAACTACATTTCCTTGGACAACGCTGCGGAAATTAGCAACGAACACCGTTTGCAGATCGGCATCCTTGATCTCTGGCGCAATGCAAGCGGCGGTAAAGGAGACGAGGCCAAAAATGGAAATAATAATATGGATGATTGAGCGCATAATGGAGGTATTAAAATAAATCTGTTTCGTGTACAAGATTATAAACGAAAAGCGTAATATCAAGAAAACAAAAGTTATGAGGACCTGTTCCGATCATTTTAACCAGTCATCAATTTATTCATTAATTTTGTTTTTGCATTTTGGAAAGAAAAAGAAATGAGCCCACGTTGTGTTTGTCGTGACAAAAAGGTGGTATTGGTTGCATTTACTTGGTTGTTGCTGCATGAAAGCTCCCAATTATTTCCCCACTTTTACTCCGACCCCACCAGTTTATCTTCTTTTTCGTAAATCCATTCACGTGATTGTTTCTGCTAAACAATTATTGCAACGATTTTCACCAGGATTTCAAACACATTTTGACTAAGAAGCAGGTTTCTCCCAGTTCTAAAGGCCCTCAATTAGGAAATAACAGGCTGTACTTAAAGACGCGCCATTGCAAAATATGCGTTCTGTCATGTTGCATTGATATGAGGGGAACTTCTTGAAATTGACTTGTACCGCCCGCAACAAATCTGTTTTCCTTAGTTCGATCATCATCGTTGTTCACTCTCGGGGTTTCTGTGGCAGGTGAGAAAGAGAGAGAAAGAGAAATACACCTAATAGCATTTGGTGTGAAATAACAACACAAGATGTGAAACTTGTTTGAGCAGTATAAAAGTACGAAAATTCTCCAAATGCAGCAGAAAAGCCATGTTTTTTATGTAGATTAAATTCTTGTAGCAGACTTGACGGCATTTCGGTGCCCCAAAAAAAACTTTATAATAACCCGGGAAGAATCGCGTATGGCACCGAGAAATCATCGAATTTTTCATGATAAAACTTGTGAGTGGCCTTAGCACTTACAGAAAGAATTGTCACCACAAATATCCACATACTTAGAAGAGACCAGTCTTCTGCAATAATTTCACCCTTACTAAATGCTACCACCACAACGAGGAAATAAATGACGATTTCATCTAAATAATGTGCACTGGAAACTTTAGAAAAAAGGCCCTTGTATGGCGTGGAGTATTTCACCAAACTGGCCAAATGCTGGTGGTTACGAAACTGGTCGACTTGGAAATAAATAAACGTTAGTGTTGTAACGCCGAGCCATAACTGCACTAAAAATCCATGATCGCTATTCTTACTCAGTTTCAGATTCTGAAGGCCAAGGAAACA
>JAJMCO010000352.1:0-11275 GCA_030573015.1 Metschnikowia peoriensis | reverse complement strand
TATATAAAAACAGTATTGACGTGTAAGCGACCTTTTACCCTTAAGGAAAAGAAGCTTTAGTCTCAGAGGGCATACAATAAAAATTTGAGGCTCTGAGATGGGGACTTCTGCATATAAGCAGATTGACTTAGTCACATGACTGGGGACTACCCATAGGGTATTCCTGAGAGTCCTGCGCCTAAGTCTTGAATCTCAACATCCTCTGCACAGAGAGCTTTTTTAAAACTTCTTTGCTTTTTGTTGACAAGACTTGCGGCAAAGTTGCATCTAGCATTTGTGTTTTTTTTTTTTTTTTGTCTTTTCAGTTTCGTTGAAATTTTATTCCAAAATCATGGCCTGAATGAAGCTTGGCTCTGTATCTCATCAGTAGAAATCTAAGGAAGTGATTCTTCAACTTATCATACTATGAAACTTGTATAGTCGTTCGTGTTTTTTTTTTTGTTCTATACCAAACAATTCGAAAAAAAGAAAGGAAAAAAAAATATAGAATTCCTCTCCCAACTAATCAGCCTCCCCTTCTGGTTTTTTGATATAATGATACTTGGACAAGATAAAATAACGCAGGCGCAGTTATTGGGAAACACATTGAGACATTTTATCCAGCTCTTGTTAGAGATTCGAGTCCCAAATTTCAATTGGGATCCCGCAATTGAGGCCGGAAATGTGTTTGATTTTTCCTTGTGATAAATTGGCCTGATTGTTTAATTTTCTTAGTCAAACGTTTGTTGCAATTGCAATGATAATTACAATCACAATACATTGAAGGCTCGGAGTGAAATTAAAATTTGGGCGGAGGAAAGGAATTCAAACCTTAATTTAGAGAATCGTTAGCCGGTCATTTCAGCTGATTGTAGAGTCGTTTTTCCGGCCACGATTGTTGAATATCTTACACTTCAAACATTCCCTAAATTACATGATACTACTGCAAGAGGTTGTCTCCAAGCGGTTGTACAACATTTATTTTTGTGAGGTTTTTGTGAAGTACTCAAATAAATCAATATTCATTGAGTGGATTCTGTAGTATAAGAATCACAGCCCCAGCCACATTTCCTCACCTTTATTTTTCACCATAGCTCAATATGGGGATGTACTTGATATTTACAGTAAGCACCATTTTAACGGCAGTGTTGGTGTTTCAGAACCCTCGAAATACATCCCTCTCAACTTTCAAAACTCTTACTAAGTCAAATGGCGGTATTCAATTGGAAAAAAAGGCTTCAACCAAAGCCAAAACACGGATCGGAAGCGAGCGCTCCACGTTTTACCTGCCATTGATGGTGTTAGACCTGTTGGAATCTTTCAACATGAGATTAAGAAGGATGATCTTCCAATCGAACTTTGACATTTTAGGTCTTGAAACCCAACTTTTGGATCTAAACAACAAATTTTCTACAATTCGTTCCCCGGCAGAAAGCCTTTCATCTTTCGAAAGTATTGGAATTCAGCTAACATTGGCCGATGATGTACTCAGGTCAATGAATAATTCAATTCCCGATTTGAGCTATTGTAAGCCCCCCAAAACAAGGGTTAAAAGGTGTATTTGTGCTGGAATTGAGCTTCATCTCAAAACCCTAGTTTTTGCCGGAAGCGCTAGCGCTCCGGATTTTCGTTTTGAAAGCTTCATGACAACTATCTTGACACTTTGGAATTCTACCAACTCAGTAGAAATTGCCTTCAAACATTTGCCTCGTATTTCACCTAGAGATAGGACTGTGTTTTCAAAGTACGTCAAACCAGCCAAAGAATGTATAGTTAGATTGATGATGCATGTTCCTGGGTATGCAAAATAAGTTACAATTTGAGCTGGAAAATATCCACATTTTTGGACTTTACTTACTTAAAGACATAGGCTAATTGAACATAATACATTGAACAATAGTAAAGGCTTCGAACGTCATTGAATTTTGAGTACTTTGAACAAAGTGAAGTGACAGAGGTTTATCTCCAACAGCTCGTAAAATCTGGAGATCCTTTACCAAAAGTATATATAGCAATCAAAATGCTAACTTATTTCCTATCATTTCTGAATAAATCGTGTTCAATTGAAAATGTTGTTTAGTATTATCCCCAACATCCTATTAATCATTCTGTTTGGATTAGCCATTGAAAACAAGACTCACAACAACCTCTTTTTTCCCCCAAACTTCTTGCTTGTTAGTCAAAAGGTTGGTTTTTCCAATATGAGTGAACAAGATATGCCCATCTTGCGACGTCAATATGTCTCTTATTATGCGGTGGTTAATGTCGAAACACAGTTGAGATTATTCATCAGGCGATTGCGAGAGTTCCTTTTACAGGGCAGTTTTGATTTTGCTCTCATTGAAGCCTATGCTGCAGAATTAGGCCAGGAATTTGAAGTGCTCGATACTCAAACGGAAAACCTTTCGGTGTTTAGAAATATAAAAAAGCAGCGGGAAGTGGTGAAAAATATGTTAGAAGCGATGCATGGCTCAATCAAGGACCTTAAATATTGTGAAAGTGCCAAAGCCGGTAGCTCATACATTTGCAAAGTGATCGAACTTCATCTCAAACTTGTGGCTTTGTTTGATTCGGTAGAGCCTGGTGATCCTCGATATCAAGACTACGAGACCGAATTTTCACGTCTATGTAGTGCACTCTCAAGCTTGGAAGACAGTTTTAAGGCTTTAGCCGGTGTGGATTCTGAGGAAACTGAAGTTTTTCAGGCCTATCTTACACCTGCCAAAAAGATATTGCACAAGATGGGAATGCTGATTCCCGGGTACTCAAAATAAGTGTAAAAGGCAGGCAGTCCTGAATTCATTCGGAATGACATTGCCATTTAGTTTATAAGTATTTGATTTGCAGTTATCTATCTTACTCTTTAAATGTATGATTCATCTAACTATTCAACAATTTACAGTGGATTAAACTTTTTTTTTTCCTTTTGACCTTCTTATTCCTCGCTCACAACAGCATCGTATGCAACATTGTAAGGTGGAACAAAGCCCGTGTGTACAGAGCACTGCAAAATACCTTGGTTTACCAACATCTCGACACCAGGCACGACTGTCCATTCAAACTTTTCCTTGGCAATCTTCATGACTGGAGTAACTCTAGGTTTGTAAGCAGCATCAAGAAGAACAGGTTGAATACTGTTCTTCTTTTCCTGACTACCCTTGTACAAGACACGTTCAAGTTTATTGAGCAATGCATCGTCAAGAGGCTGGTCAGCAGGAACACACGAAACAATCAACGAAACGTTTTCTGCAGCCTCGACCTCTTCAATTGTGTCCAAAACGGTAATGTTGAAATTGGCTGGCAACTCTTTCTTAACCTCAAGTAACTTGGAGCTTGTTCTGTTAATCATGTAGATGTTTTCGCATCCCAATTTGTGCAAGGCATAAGCAGCAGCACGCGAGGTTCCGCCACTACCAACAACCAAACCATTAAGACCGGAGTTTCCCACCGATGGCACACCATTTCTAACAAACGAATTGGTGATACCGTACCAATCGGTATTGTCTCCCAAAAATTTACCTTCTTGGCCCTCAATTGGCTTCACGGTATTCACTGCACCAATAATCTTTGCAGACTCACTAAGTTCAGTAACATATTTCATGATGTCTAATTTCAAAGGCATGGTTACGGCCAACCCACCGAAGTCAGGTTGGGTCATGAGCTCGGCATACACTTTGCTGGCATCGTTTGTCTCAAACTTGTCAAAAGTGTATGGCAAATTCAATTTCAGGTACACAGCATTGTGTAAGGCAGGAGATCTGGAGTGGGAAATAGGCTGGCCCACAACAGTGAACTTTTTCTTCGTCAACCCGCCAATTTCGCTGAATGCCTTGTTGATTTCCGCAATCGTAAGAAGACCTTCAGCTTCAATAGGTGCAGCCTCGCTCGTCACTGGAGTCATGAATTTGTTCAACACCCGTGACAACTTGCCTTGCTCGCCAAGGTTGTAAGCAATCAACGGAACCTGGGTATGGTTCGATCTGAAGTGTTCCGTCGCAACATTATCGTTGAAGCTCTTGGCAAAGCCTACAAGACGCACAATGTCGGCATTCAAGCCAATGGCTTGGTTATACTTGTTGTCATACTCTGGGTTTTTCCAATCCAAATCACCCGAAACATCGACATACGATGCAATCACTCTGGTGAAACCCTTCGACTTGATGACGCGTTTCACAAACGCCTCCAGGTTGGTCAATTGCACATCCAAGAAATCAACGCCGAGTTTAATTCCCAAGAGGCTCAATTTCTCCAAGTTCGCAACATCTTCATCGGGGAATTTACCTCCCTGGCTTTGCGTTCTGATGGTAAAGATGATCGGTAATGACACATGCTTTCTCAAGGTAGCCGTTTGATCAGCAACAAATGAAGCGTCAAAATCCTTCAAAGCATCGACTCTAAGCTCGACCGCATCGCACCCAGCAGTAATTTCCTCCAATTTTTCAGCCACAGTATTTAAGTCGTCATAGGCCAAAGTGGCGACGAAAGATCTCTTGGTGGGGAAACTTCTGATTTCACCGCCGGTGATTGTGGACAAAAAGTACATGAAGGACCGTCTCAACTGTGAAAACTCGGATTCATTGGCACAGTGCGACGAGTAGAAGTGGTAGTTTGAGCACTCATGGTACCATTTCTCTCTTCTAACCCAAACATCCTTGACTTCAGAAACGTAGGCAGGTCTTGTTGTGTCTGCACTCAAAAATACAATTGTTTCGTCGAGATCTCTGTGTAAATGGATCACAATGCCGTCGGACTTGGTGTAATCCTGCAAGAGTTTTCTCGACTCTTCACCTTCAACGATACCACCGCCGGTGGAGATCACATAACCGCGAGACTTTTGGGCAATTGCATCCTTCATGATCTCAGCCTCAAGCTCACGGAATTTTTCCCAGCCATGTTCCTTGATGAATGGGCGAATGTCGCCGTGTTTCTCCTCAAACACTGTATCCAAATCAAGAAGCTGGAATCCCAAAGCCTGAGCCATCCATTTGCTCAAGGTAGACTTACCTGCAGCACGCATGCCAATAACAACTATGGACCGGTCTTCGTTGCTCTTCTTCGTCATCAATAATCTGGGGTCATTCAAGTATTTGGCAGGCTCGTATCCATCAAGTGTAGCGTGGAACTTTGTGTGCAAAACGTCCCACCAGCCAGGCCAGGTCTTACCAGTACAAGATCTTTCAGTGATCAAAACAGGTTGCTTGCACATACCGGCCAATAACGAAAAGGACATGGCGACTCTATGGTCATCATAAGTATGCACACCTCTGTTTTCCACTGATGGAGTTTTCAAAGCATCAATGGCCACACCATCGATCTCAATACCATCTGGCAACTCACGTGCCGTAACTCCAAATTTACGCAACTCATCGACCATTGCCAAAATTCTGTTACACTCCTTCACTCTTTGGTTGGCAATACCCGTGATTTGCGTGGGCTTCCCGTCATTAGCAATTGCTGCAACCACAGACGCAGTCAAAAATGCATCGGTCATTGGCTCCATATCCACATGTGGCAACGATTTCAAGGATCCACGTGCAGGTCCAGTGACAGTGGTTGAGGTAAGACCTTGCTCCACAGTACATCCCATTGGTTTCAAAACGTCAACAGCAAATCTGGCATCTCCTTGAAGCGAAGAGGAACCGATGTTAGGCACCGTGCAGGAAGTGCCGGTCATGGCAGCAAATGCCAATGGATAGGTAGCGGACGAAGCATCCGACTCGACCTCGTAAACAGCAGGGTTCTGGTACACACCTTTAGGAATATGGTAAGTGTGGGCCTCTGTAGTAGACTCCGTCACATGAACACCGAAATCCTTCATCATGGCAATTGTCATGTCAATGTACAATTTCGAGATTGGCTTACCCCCAACCAAAGCCAATGTGACTTCTTCGTCGGCATATGGGGCACACATCAAGATCGAAGACACGTACTGCGACAGGATCGTGGCAGCCAACTCGATTCTTCCTCCACGCAAACCTTGGCCAGCCTGCACTTTCAAGGGCAAACTGCCGGTATTGTTAAGATACTCAATGACAGATCCATTGGCACTTAAGGCGTCGACCAAGGGTCCAATAGGACGTTCCTGCATTCTGGCGTTTCCGGTCAATACAGTGTAGTCATTTGAGCCCTTGTTGACAGCAACCAAAGAAGCAACAGTGGCCAAAAACCGCGATGCAGTGCCGGCATTACCCAAGTATAACGGCTCGTTGCACGTGACCAACAGACCACCATTACCAGTGACGACAATTGTGTCACCGTTATCCTCGGTCGAGATTTGAGCTCCTTTTAAGGCAGCCACTGCTGCAAGCATATGTTTAGTGTCATCGGAATGAAGCAAGTTCTTGATACGCACTGTGCCTTGACCAAGAGCAGCCAAAATCAACGCTCTGTTGGAAATCGATTTCGAACCGGGGGGCGTGACAGTAGTATGTTCAGGTGTAGCAGCAGCATCAAATGGATGCACCAAGGTTTCGTCGGTGAGGACCACACGCAAATCGGCTTTAGATACCTCGTGAGCCTTGAGCTGGTGACATTTGCCGATTGCCTCTAAGATAACAGTTCTAATTTTGGCACCATCATTCTTCTTATCGATGGCCATTTTCTCCAAAAGTGTATCGATATTAAGCAAGTGTCTTTTGGGTCCAACCGCCAGCTTGAAAATGGCATCCTCGACAGAAACAGGCAAGTTGTACGCAGCAATACACTTCACCAAACGGGCCACTGCCGTGGGGCTGAGCACGCCCCAGTACCGGGCCAATTCGGCCTCTTTCACCATTCCTACTGCCACGCATTCTCCATGAAGAGCCTGTGGCGTGACCACGGCCTCGATTGCGTGGCCAATAGTATGGCCGAAATTGAGGAGATTACGTAAACTTGACTCCTTTTCGTCGGCAGAGACCACGGCAGCCTTCACCTTGACAGAGCCCAATACTGTTTGAACTAAGGGCTCCTTAATGGTGGCAAGATCGATGTTATCTGAGGTCACCACGCTAGTAAAAGTCTTGGCAAAGTCCTCAAGACGCGTGAACTCGCGCTCATCCCAAATAGCCGCCGTCTTGACCACCTCGGCCATACCGTTGATGAATTGCCGCGTAGGCAACGTCTGCAAAAACGAAACGTCAATGAAAACATACCTTGGCTGATGGAAAGCACCAACAAAGTTTTTGCCCACTGGGGTATCGACCGCGGTTTTGCCACCAATCGCAGAATCGACCATGGCAAGAAGCGTGGTGGGCACTTGGATCACGCGGACTCCACGCATGAAAGTTGCTGCTACAAAGCCAATCATGTCTCCCACTACTCCACCTCCCACCGCAAGAATCACGGTGTCTCTGGTGCATCCTTGCGCCAAAAGGTAGTCCTCCACGTTAGCCTTGGTCTCACGAGACTTGTTGTTTTCACCGGGTGATACCGTGTAAAATAAGAGTCTTGACTCGGGTCTGTTTGCACCCATTTTCGTTGCAAAACTGGCAGCAAGTTTCTGGAACGGCGCCGTTTTCTCCATGTTGCTGTCGGTAATAATCACATAAGTCGAGGATTTTTCGTTGCTGAGAATCTCCTCCACAATATGGTCTTGAATACCAAAACCAACGTGGATTGAGTCCCGGCCTAGAATCGTCACCTTCTCAACACCAGACATGATAAGATTTTTTCGTGTATTAGTTCTTGAAAGAAAAAACAAAAATCCGAGCACGGGCCTCTTTTTCAAGTTCAAATTTATTTATTTAAATGTGATAAATAAATGAAAAATAAACGGTCCGTGAACGTGCTAATTCAAACTGATTTCGTTGGAGATTACAGTGCAAGAAGTTTTTCCGGGCTTACGGCAGAACAGACTCCAGGTGCAGAATGCGACATTAGAATGACTCAATGCACGATTTTTTTGGGGCATGAGGCCAGAATGGTTATTTCGGCTTGTATGCAGGTCAGGGCCGTTAACGGGGCCTCTCCATCAGTTGTTAGTTAATTATGAACTAAGGCTTTTAATTAAACTTTGATTCTTCTTTTTTAGGATCATAAATTGGTAGTGTCTTTGGGAGAGCATTTTGTGGGAAAGTTAGTAATTAGAGGTAAAAAAAATTAATAAAAAAACTGGCAATTCGTTGCTCTGGTCTCTCAAATTGGTTCCCCAGATCTTTCTCTCCTTCGCTAACCCAAAATCATGATCATTTATTTCTTTGATAAATTTTCACGGTTTAAGATTTTTTCAAACTTTTGAAGAAATTCTAAGCGTTCGAATTCTACTTTAATCCTATAAATTTACTGCAACGCAAGGTGAACCCCACAGCCATACTCCTATTAATGGAGAAAGTTTAATTCTTATTTACATTTTGCCTTCTTTCCCTGAAAGCTCTCTCTCTCCCAATAATTCGTGTCTTTTATCGATTTCTTCAAAGCTTGGTCAATGATTCATCGCCGTAAAGTCTAGAATTTGTGCTTAACTCACTTCGTTACATTTTGTACGAATGTACTCCAAACACTCTTCCGCAGAACCAGTAGGATTATCCAACTGCCATCTCATTACTTCAGGCGCAATGTCACGCATCCAAGGTCCCGGTTTTCTTTGGAGTGCCTTTGAAATGAGTTTCCCGTCAATGATTGGTTTCATATCCTTCACCAGAGTGAGCTCGAGCCTTTTGATTGTCAGTAACAACTCTTCATACTGAGTTAGAATATGTGTAGCCAGTGTGAAATCAACGTTATCTTCAGGAAGAGGTTGTACCTCGGTGTTAAGCTGCGCCGGCTCGATATTGTTGAGGAAATCATTGTATGCATTCGCCACCAAACATACATTAAAGTGTTCGTTGAATTGACGCATGTAAATGCCAATATCGGATCTTTTGGCGTTATTGGAGTTGGCGAAAAAATCATGCAAGAAGCCATCTTTGGCAATATCAGTAGCAATACGTGCTCCCACATCGTACTCTGTTTTCCCAAACCGAAGACCCTCTTTCAAGATGACTTCGACGAAATTAATGTTTGAAAGTTTTTTGGCATGGATTTTCACCAGAATCGTGCCGTATGGGTGTAGTATAATCGAAAGCCAGAACAATTTTTGCAAGTTTTTCGACTCAAACACTTCCTGGGCCAATGCATGCAATTGCGGAGTTTCCCTGATTTTTTGCATAAAAGAGCCAAAATGCTGTGTTGTTTCATCCACGGTTTTGTTGACGAGATCTTTAGCAAGATCAATTTCGTCAAGCACAGTATCGTCATTGGCACTCTGGATCAGAGGCCAAAGTGTTCCTGCGTCAAAAATACAGTCACTAAGATTCACGTGGTTGATAAGACGAAGCCCGTATGGCACGTTTTCACTGACAAGGATTTTATGGAGTTCTACACCCACCCGTTCACGGCTGATCTTGTGCACAAGCGTATCCTTGACCTGAGCATCTTTCATGGCATTTAAGGTTTCAGAATCGATGGTGAAATTGAAACGACAAGCAAACCTGACCAAACGCAAAACACGAAGCGGATCATCCAAAAACGTTTTGAGTGGTTGCAATGGAGTACGCAAGATTCCGTCCTGAAGATCTGTAAGACCACGGCCAGTGAAATCCTCGATCTTATCCTCATTCAAATTGTAAAAAAGCGCATTTAGCGTGGCATCTCTACGCATAGCATCTTCTTCAGCAGTGCCATATTCAATGATCGGCACTCTGCTTTCACTGGTATACAGTTCATTCCGAAGATTCACGAAATCCACATCGAGCCCGAAAAGCTTGGTGGTGCACGTTTCCAAATGTTTTGATTTTTCCGGGTTTTTCTTGATTGTATGAAGACTAGTACTGTTTTCCCCCAAATCCCGGCTGGTAGTATGTGCCCATTGCATTAATTGAGTAGCGAAATCCTCGCCTGAAAGCGCATTGATGGCAATATCAAGATCATTACTTTCGTCGCCAAGCAACTTATCACGCACCCATCCGCCAGTGATTCGGAGCTCCAAATCTTGAGGATTTCCGTTTTGTTGCTGATTATACTGCGTGCAGAAATCGACAAGTAAGGCCTTGATTTTCTGCTCAGTAGCATTAAGCGAGATCAGGTCTAGCACAGATTTACGCATAATTCGATGGAAATCCTGAGGAAATAATGAATGGTGCACACGTGGAGTTAGCTGCAAGAACCGAGAAAAATGTATAGTATGGGCCAAATCCAGAAATTTACGCCTCATGGGGTGTTTCCAATAACTACAGTCTCGTGCGTCCGCATGCTTCGCGACTATACGGTACTGGATACTGGACTGTGCGTAGCAGAAAAGCAGTGCACTGAGCGATGGCCGGCCGTGGCTTTACTGTGCACGCTAGTGATGGTTTAATTCGGATGGAAACAGTGCTTTTTTTGAGATTTTCATGATTTTTAAATCTTATTTTATATTGCATGTTCTTTTGGAAAAAATTTCTAAATTCTCATGTATCCAAAAAGTAATGCCGTGTTGAGTGGTCGTAGTAACAATTTGGGGTAATTTCGAGTATTAAGGACCAACCTAGGCTAAGACTGACGGCTGCGAACAGTAACTTTGTTGAAGACGTCTTTAATTAAATCTGATCTATCGTAAAACCCAAACAAAGATGGCCCGGTCATGAAAAAAAAAAGTCTTCTGTAGACACCTGTTCATTTCTGAACTAATATAAGCCTGACTGGTAAAATGAAAGTAAACAAATTGCTACTTTATATTTCTTTCATTTCAGAAACAAAAAAGAAAAGGCTCGACCTCTTCGAGAGGACTCCACCCTGGCTTAAGCTGGCCAAGATGTAATATCTCTCTTTATCTATGATGTGGAAGTTTAATCTTTCTTTATTTGCAGAAACAAATCGTATAAAAAACATGAAATTACAGGAAATAACTATATCTTGCTATAAACACCCGTACGACGTCTGGGCATTATACTCAGTTACTGCCAGTACCTTTAAAATTCTTTCCCCACATCTCTATGTTCTTAATTAGACTTTTTTTTTTTTTTTTTTTTAAAGAAACAAATCGTATTACAGGAAAAATCTATATATAACTATAAAAACCCGTAAAACGTCTGAGTAATGTACTGAGTTACTGAACTCTCCGACTTTCCCAAGCCTTAGAATTCCCTCCTTACATCACCTGTTGTGTAGATACGTATCAACTAGTCAAAGCCTTACTTCGCGCCAACGCCTTTTTCAAATGTCTACCCGTAAGAACTCGTAGAGGAACCCCTCTATTCTGTTCTTGGCGTCGAGAAAGGTAGACCCGGCGGACTGTATCAACGTACCAATTAAGGTTGCGCAATTCTTCATAAGTGTTTGTTTTTGGTGCCAACAATGA
>JAJMCO010000351.1:0-11286 GCA_030573015.1 Metschnikowia peoriensis | reverse complement strand
ACACAAGTGATTTTCAATTTTTTCTTGCTTTTTCGCTTCATTAACAATAAACAGTATATAAATCACGAATATGCTGTCACGTGCAACCAAGGCGGACAAGCTCAAACGGCTTCTTGAGGCCCGACGCACAGGTACAATTGTGGCCCATTCTTCAGATGAAGAAGACGCGTCTATTTATGATGAAGTCGACGAAGATACTTTCCGTCAGCGGAAAAGAGAACAGCTTATGAATGATGATTTCATTGTGGATGATAATGGCGAAGGATATGTGGATAATGGCGGAGATGAATGGGACGAATCCACCAGACCGAACTATTATTCTGAGGACGAAGAAGATGGAATAGGGGCTGGCGCCAAAAAACGGAAACGGGAAAAACTGCAGAAAAAAGTGAGTAAAGTGTCGAATACCGCCGATATCAATAGTTTTTTCACGGCCGACTCGGGCGCAAAACCACTGGTGAAGAAAACCACCAATGCAAGTATTGATGATATTTTGGACGACTTTGACGTGCCTAAGCCAACGAAAAAACAGAAAGTTTTTGGCTCTTCCGCCACCAAGCCGAAGAAATCGGTAACTTCAGCTTTTGGCTTTTTAACGGCATCCTCCACAAAACCGAAAAAGAGTAAATCTGCTGCTCGAGCCGTGAAACAAGAACGTTTTGATGATTTGGATAGCCTATCGCCTCCTTTCAACCCGGATATCGACGATAGTATGGATTTGCAGCCTCTTGATCTTGAAAATGACGAACGCGTGCCTGAAACTCTTAAACAGGAAGACCAACTGTCGGATACTCAGCCACTTACAGATACGTTAAAATCAGAATCAAGTACTCCAATTTCAGGTAAGGAGAATACAAAACAAAAAGAGGACGAAGACGTTGACGAAATTGAAGATGATGACGATGACGATGACGATGAGATTGTTGTGCGCAGAAGACCGAAAACGGCAGTGGCAGCCCCCAAACTGGCACCCGTTAATGTTTCTGCAGTGAAAACATCTGAAATCATAGCAGCGTCTAAATTGATGTCGTCGCCCACAGTACCCACCTACGCGTCGATTGCACAAACGGAAAAATTGGCAAGTGATAAAGTGGTGGACGATGGTTCGTTCAAGATGTTCTGGTTGGACTATGCCGAGGCTGATAACAGTCTTCTTCTTTTTGGTAAAGTTTTATCGAAAGACGGCACCTGTGTTTCTGCCGTGGTACAAGTGAACGGCATGTGCAAAGAGCTTTTTGTGTTGCCCCGGGAAACCAGAATGGTGGATTCTGAAGATACTGATGAACCAGTGACAATGAAAGATGTCCATGAGGAATTAGCACCGATTCTTATCCAGCAATATGGCTTAGATAAACTTCGTGCACGTCCCGAGAAGAAAAAATACGCGTTTGAATTACCCGGGATCCCCAAGGAAGCAGAGTATTTGAAAATCCTTCTACCTTTCAAGACTAGCAAAAATAGAAATGTGGTGATGCCTGCTGAAATTGAGGGCGAGACTTTCCGTCGTATTTTCGGCACCAATGCCAATATTTTCGAGTCTTTTGTGTTGCAACGCAATATCATGGGGCCCTGCTGGTTGGAGATCAAAAACGGTGATTTCCAAGCAATCAAGAACGCGTCTCATTGTCATGTCGAGGTTTCGGTCGAATCTGCTGAATGTGTCACTCCAATTGTGAACTCGCCACTCCCGCCTCCAAGTTTGACTGCTGTGGCCATTTCCGTGCAAACAATCATGAATGTCAAGGCAAATAAACAGGAGGTTGCCTGTATCAGTTTGGCCACTTACAGAAACGTGCCTCAAGATTCGCCAGTCGATGAATCTTCTGAGCCTGATGAGTTGGTGACATTGGTGCGTCCTATTGGGGCCAGCGTGTTTCCTCCTGGCCTCAAACAAGCTGCCGAAAAACATAATCTTAATGTGAGAGCACTTCCTAACGAAGCGTCGATGCTTGGATGTATGGCTGCACTTGTGAAAAACATCGACCCGGATATGTTTGTGGGTCATCGGCTCGAAAATATCTCGTTGGATGTTTTGGTGCACAGAATGCACGATTTGAAAGTGGCCACATGGTCGGCTATGGGTAGAAGAAACAGGAAACTTTGGCCCGATAAGTTTGGAAGAGGAAACGGGTTTAACAATAATTTGCTTATTCGAGAAATCTTCCAAGGTCGTCTTTTATGTGATATTGCCAATGAATTGGGCCAGTCTCTTACCCCAAAATGTCAGTCTTGGGATTTGCCCGAAATGTATGAGGTTGTTTGCCATGAAAAGCACATTTCGCCGGAAATTAATTTCCATAACCCAAGATATGCTGAAGATGCCAGTTTCTTATTGATGCCACTTAAAGAAAATATTTCGCAAGTGTTGATCACGGCAAAAATCTCGTTTGCTACTCAGATCTTGTCTCTTTCCAAACAGCTTACCAATTTGGCGGGTAATGCCTGGTCACATACCTTGTCAGGTACAAGAGCTGGCCGGAATGAGTTTATTTTGTTGCACGAGTTCAAGAGAAACAACTACATTGTTCCCGATAAAGAAGATAAATATCACAAGAACACCAATCATCAACAAGAAGCTAAACTTGAAGCTAATGAGGAAGATGCCACAACGGTTACCTCGAACAAAAAGCCAAAGTATCAAGGTGGTTTGGTTTTTGAGCCCGAAAAAGGATTGCACAAGAATTATATTTTGGTCATGGATTTCAATTCGTTGTACCCCAGTATTATTCAGGAGTTCAATATCTGTTTCACTACTGTGATGAGAGATTCGTACAATATAACACATGACGAGGACAAGGACATGCCGGATATTCCTGAAAGAGATTCCGAGGCGGGAGTTTTGCCCAGACTTCTTAACACGTTGGTTTCTAGGCGTCGGGAAGTGAAAAAGCTTCTTAAGGACCCTCGTATTTCGAACTCCGAGAGATCTCAGTACGATATCAAACAACAAGCCTTGAAGTTGACTGCAAACTCCATGTACGGTTGTTTGGGATATGTCAATTCGAGATTCTACGCCAAGCCTTTGGCAATGTTGGTGACAAATAAAGGACGTGAGATTTTGATGGACACCCGGCAATTGGCAGAGCTGATTGGGTTACGGGTTGTTTATGGAGACACCGATTCGGTGATGATTGATACTGGTGCTTCGTCGTTTGCCGATGCGTTGAAAATCGGTGAAGATTTCAAAGTTCAGGTCAATGAAAGATACAAGTTATTGGAGATTGACACCGATAACGTTTTCAAGAGATTGCTTCTTCATGCAAAGAAGAAGTATGCGGCCATGAATGTCAGTATTGATAAAAAGACAGGCAAGGAGGTGTTGGCATTGGAAGTGAAGGGGCTTGATATGAGAAGACGTGAGTATTGCCAGGTTTCAAAAGATATCTCCACTTTCGTTTTGCAAACGCTTCTTTCTGACCAGGACCCAGAGGAGGCGCTTAGTGAAGTTTACAATTATTTGGAAACCATGAACAAGAAAATCAGAAACAACGAGTTATCGGTGGATAAGTTTTCGATCAACACGCGATTATCAAAAGACCCCACCAGTTACCCCAATGGTAATTCGATGCCGCCGGTTCAAGTTGCGCTTAGACTCAGGAAACAAGGAAAAGTCATCAAAGCAGGAAGCGTGGTCACGTTTGTCATCACGGCGCCACTGGAAAATGACGAATCAAGCAGTCCTGCGCTGAGAGCTCGTGCAATCCAAGAAGTTTTGAGCAACAAAGATTCGTTCAGGCCAGACAGCGAGTATTATTTGGAGAAACAGATTTACGCCCCGGTAGAACGTCTTGTGAACAAGATTGAGGGCATTGACTTGTTACGTGTGGCAACGTCTCTTGGTATGGATAGCAAGAAATACGCCATGAGACTCCGGAATTCCGAGGGACAAGGTGCGGACTTGACACCTTTGGAAACAAATGTTTCCGATATCGAGCGGTTCAGACAAGTGAGCTATTTGGTTTTGAAGTGTAGGTGTGGCCATCAGTTTAGGTTCGGAGGCATTATGGCGTCTCCAGACTATAAAGTCTCGTTTAATGGAATCAACTGTGGAAAGTGTGACGCGGCATTCTCTCCCCTCAAACTTTGTGCTCAACTTGAAGTCGAAATCAGAAAACATTTGGCTCTTTATTATGCTGGCTGGCTAAGCTGTGATGACTCGGCTTGTGGAATCAACACCAGGCAAATTTCCGTATATGGAAAACGGTGTATTAGTGCTTCCGGCACTGCTCATGGTTGTAAAGGTGTCATGCGGTACAAGTACAGTGACAAGGCACTTTACAATCAATTGCTCTACTTCGATTCGATTTTTGACGTTGAAAAGGCAAAGAGTAAGCAGCTTAAGACGATCAGTGACGACCTCAAGTTGGCAGAAATGTCTTCCAGTGAAATAAATGCCTTGGCTGAACAAAATAGGGCATCTTTTGCTTATTGCAGAGATGTGATCAACAATTATCTTGCCGACTGTGGTCGTCGTTATGTTGATATGAAATTCATTTTCGATTTCATGTTTTAAATGTGACACCTACCATTTTTGTTTATATTGATAAATATTTAAAAAGAAAAGAAGAAAGTAAGAAAGTAAGAGAAGAAGATGTAAAGAAAGAAGATAGAAAGAAAGAAGAAAAACTAATTAGTTTTAGGTAGCAATACTGTAGTCGGCAGTACCCAACGTTCCCCGCAATTCCTGCTCTCTCTCAATAGACTCAAAGAGCCCTTTAAAAGTCCCCTTGCCAAAGCCATCGTGATTATGTCTTTGGATAAATTCGAAGAAAAACGTGGGCCGGTCGTGCAAAGGCTTGCTGAAAATCTGGAGGATATAAAAGCAGGAAAAAGTGCCATCGGATCTTTCTCTTTTGCTGTTTGGATCAAAATCCACCAAAATGTGGTTTTCACGAAGAGCAGAAAAACTCTCGTCAAGCGTGATGTGATGGGCATTCAATCGTTTTTGCAAATTGCGGTAGTATTCGTCGCTGATAGTATTAAACTCCAAGCCTCTCGAACGTAAAAACGTCACATCGTTTAAAATATCTGTCGATCGGAGAGCCACATGCTGCACACCAGGCCCACCGTAAAACTCGTAAAACTCCTCGATTTGGCCCTTGAGTTTGACTTTAGCCGGCTCGTTTATCGGGATTTTCACATTCCCGTTTTTGTTGGTCATCACCATCAGCCGAAGCCCCGTGTTACTGGTGGATACGTCCTGATCATCCACCGACCAGAATTTGTGGAATCCAAGTGCCAGGGCATAAAATGCCGCGTTTGGCACCATCTGATTCCATGAATAATTGAGCACACAATGGTCTATGGCCTGGAGCTTGATGCCACAGAAAATACTGGAAATGGCACAGGTACTAGGGCCTCCGTATCCGGGCAAATACTTGCCCTTATAGTCCAAGTTCTGCACAAAAGTATGGTGTAGATCTGCCGTGGGAACAGCAATTGTGGCGGTGATCACTGACCCGTTTTGGTCATTTTGTACTGTGGGCTGAGTCACGGGAATTGCTCCATGAGCCACTGAATGCTCAAAAAGAGCCTTGGTATCAGACACCTTGAAAAGAATATCACATACTCCCAAGCCGTGAAGATTGATGAAATCCGCCAAAAACGACGCTGCAGTATGGTCAAGAAGTGCCTGGCGCGTAGCAACCACCGACTTCTCGTTGTTAAGATACTGGGCAATGTGTTTGCGTATTTTGGGCGACCGCAAACATTGTTCAGCCACTGTACAACATTGTGGATGGCCCGAAAGCAAAGCTTCTGTGGCTGATACCACGGGAGAAGATGGAGGCAGAACACACAAACGCTGGGACTCGGGAAATGCACACTCAAGTGGATTCATGAATTCCATAATGATATCATTACATTGTAAGACATGGCTGGCCACAGAAAGAGCTCCAGTTTCCAACCCACGGTAGGCTATTTCTCGAAAGTCAAACGCAAGCTCTAGGTGGCGGGCCATCTGGCGGGCGTTTGAAGACGCAAAGCGAATAGAGTAGAAATCGGTGATATTATCGATGGGAACATGGGATTGTGGAGGGACTTCCACCAGACTAGGTTCTAGCAAAGACATAACTAGCAAATTGGGGTTTTACAAAGCAACACCACACGTTTCTTGCGAAACGGTGATTTAAGTGGGACTGGGGAAATTTCCACAAGTTTTAAAAAAAGTTACGAATAAAAGAAGGAAGGAAGGGAAAAAAGGAATATGGTCGCAAATGAGAGAAACTAATTGATGCGAACAAAAAGAGAGAGAGACGCGTGCAGAAAGAAAGAAAGAAAGAAAGAAAGAACATGTGCATTGAAGAGATAAAAGTTTGGGTTTTTCTGGAGATGTGACGACTCCAGAAATATCATCCATAGCTTATTGCTTTATGTGATAATCTCAATTTTAATTTTTTTTTCAAAAGCAATCGGTTTACAAGTTTGTATGGATTTTTATTTCATGTACCTCCTCTAAATCTCCCACTTAATTAATTGGGTGCAAATTATTGTAGTTCGCAACTGTAGTGATGCTTTAATAGCACCAAAGAAAATTGTGGGATTTTTGAGACAGAATTTAAAATAAGCGGTGAGATGCAAAAGGGAACAGAGTTTCGAATTGAAAAATCATGAAACTCATTTTGCCAAAAGTGGGTGATCTTAGTTTCCAGAAAAAGCTTGTATCTTCCTTGTCCACGCATTCACTGAGCAAAGCATTTGCAGTCATCATCAAAACGTGGAAATACTGTGAGTTGTTTGAGATATTTACTATTCAATAAAGTTAACATTTTTTCTGGAAAATATCCAGTTACTGTCCAAATTAAAAGACTCGTTTGACCATTTCAAGATGTTTCTCCAAACGAGTCACGTGATAATATTCCCGTCTAGCGGCTTCAATTTGATTTGACCACCCCCTTTTTTTTTTCTATTCTTTTCAGTGCTGTTCGTTGTTTCTTACTCTTCAACAAGAACTAATGGTCTTCTATTTACTCGATTCCGTCAAAGTATCTTCCAAATCCACGCTTAGGAAGAAAATAATCAAAAGAAGTACTTCATCACCAGTATCAGCCAGCCGTCGCGGTGGGAAATTATCGTGAAGATGGGCGTGCGCGAACCAGAATATCGCGGTGGAAACTCGGCTCTACAAAAACATAACCGAGAAAGTGAGGTCTTCCAAAACACGCTTTTATTTTTCCGTAAGTGTTGTGGCCTTGAGTCGGGGAAAAAATTGATAAAACCGTGCTGCTATTTGTTTTTTAAACTTGAAATCTGTAAAGAAAAAAGAAAAAAAATAACATCATCACACCGATCTAATTACAGAACTGCGGATACACTCACTCATAATTCTCAGGCTCTGCATTCTTCCCCATACTATTCTTATCTTGTTTCACTTCAAAAAGGCGGAATAATAACACAATGAACTTCAATCATGGCAGCGGGCACAACACGCCCAATCTCACGCCGGCGCAATTGCAGCAACAACAGCAACAACAACAGCAATTTGCCGCCGCCGCTGCTGCTAGACAACGGCAGAAAATGGCGATGTTGCCTCCACAATTCCAGAATCTTTCGCCGCAACAGCTCCAGGAATTGAAAAACCAGCCGCAGTTTCAGAATATGCTCCGGCAGTATTTGCAGCGGCAGCAGATGATGCAACAACAGCAACAGCAGCAGCAGCAGCAAATGATGCAACAACAACAAATGGTGAATTCAGGCCAAGGAAATCCGCAAAATCCAAGTATGGGCGTAGGCGTTGGCGCCGGCGTAAATCAGAATTTGGGTCAAAACCTAGGTCAGAACTTGGGTCAAAACTTGGGTCAAAACTTGGGTCAAAACTTGGGCCATAATGTAGCAGACCTTGCTTCTAGCATAAACTTGGCTGCTGGAAATGACCTACGTGTACCTGAAACCCCTTCTGCCGCATTTAAGCCCGCCTTGAGTCCCGCCACCACTCAAACGCCTCCTATGGCGATGGGCCAGCCGAATTTGGCACAACAACAAATGTTTAATAAGAATATGCAGGCGGCATTTTTACAACAGCAACAGCAACAGGCACAAGCACAAGCACAAGCACAAGCACAAGCACATAACATGCTGCATCTGCGGCCAAACTCGACCCAGCCTATACAGGGCCCGTCTCAGCCTATGCAACTGCAGCAACTGCAACAACTGCAGATTTTCCCGCCACAAGCTGCTAATTTTGTGCAGCAAATGGGAGGTCAACAGCCAGCGTTGACGCAGCAGCAGCAGTATAGTCAGCAGCAGCTTCAGCGGATGCAGCAGCTCCAACAATTGCAGCAACAGAATGCGCAAAATCCGCAGAATCTCCAGAACATTCAGAACATTCAGAACATGCAGAATGCACTGCGTGCGGCAAGTACCACGCCTGGTCATGTGCATCCGCAAGGTCCAGTTGTCATTGGCGGCATGGCCGATCCGCAGCCAATCATTAGGGGTGTGTCGCAACAACCGCCAAAATTGGAACCCTCACTTTTAGAACCGA
Organism: Metschnikowia peoriensis; assembly: GCA_030573015.1. Lineage (NCBI taxonomy): Eukaryota > Fungi > Ascomycota > Pichiomycetes > Serinales > Metschnikowiaceae > Metschnikowia > Metschnikowia peoriensis. The sequence continues at coordinate 2,804 of JAJMCO010000351.1, read as the reverse complement.
TGATTGCACACCCTCAACAAGCTTCGCAACAGGTCCCTGTAAATGGATCTGATCCGGCAGCGGCAGCAGCGGCAGCAGCGGCGGCGGCAGTTGCGGCCGTGGCTGCAGTGCAAAAAAACCATCCAAATGGTGCCGGTGCTAATGCTGGTACTAATGCTAATGCTGGTGTACAGGAACAAGTCGGTGGGCCATCCCAAATGGTGGGGAGACCTCCTCAGGGGAAAAGAGTGGCTGAGCCTTCTGTGCCCAAATCAGCATTGGATCAGGTCACACTCCCGCCAAATTTTGCCCCTGACTCAATGTCGAAAGTGGAGATTAAGCCGATGGACTCGCTTACAGAATGGTCCAATAAATTGAAATCCACAGGAGATGAGGTGCCGTTAGACGTCAAGGTATACGAAGATATCATTAAAAAAGATAGTGCGTTTTTGCGTGCAAGCCAGCGGCAAGAGGATTTTAATAAGGTGCTCATTGACCGGATGGCGGGAGATATTGCATGCTACAATACCATCAAGCAATTGCGGATGACAGCAATCGCCACATCGGCAAAAAACCAATTCAACAATAGTATATGGGGCGAGGGATACCAGGGTTATGGAAATGGAATCAACAACACGGCAACTCAAGTGATTTTGCCTGCGATGAACAAATCTTTCCTGAAAGTGCCCGATCTTCCTTATACTGATGCGCAATTGAACGATATCATCCGCAAAACCGTGGCAAAGCAGAAATCAAAACGCTTGGTCCCAATTCGTTTGGATTTCGACCAGGAAAGAGACCGGTTTAAGCTCCGCGATACGTTTTTGTGGGATCTTGACGATGAGACTATTCCACTTGAGACGTTTGTGAAGCTGTTGATTGAGGATTATAAGTTCATTTCGGAGAATCATTTCCACAACATTTATCAGTCTGTGACGGAACAAATTAAGGATTACAAGGCAAAGCCGGAAACGAGTATGGGCGAAATACGTGTGCCTATTAAAATCGACCTTTTGATCAATAATACCCAGTTCACCGACCAGTTTGAATGGGACATTCTTAACTCACTGGAAACCGACCCTGAAGAGTTTGCTACCGTGCTTTGCGACGAAATGAGCTTGCCTGGAGAGTTTGCCACATCCATTGCATTTAGTATTAGAGAACAAGTGCAACTTTATCACAAGGCCTTGTTTCTCATTGGGTACAGTTTCGATGGTACGCCTATTCGTGAAGACGAAATCAAGTCGAACTTGGCACCCCCATTGCGTATCATTAATGCAGAGGCCGATGGTGGACAATCGGAGGATTTTGTCACCACGCTTAGAAATCCAGCGCTGCTTGCCGAATACTCGCCAGCAATGAATAAACTCTCGCAACTGGAAATCGAAAAGCTCGACAAAGAGATGGAGCGTGAGTCTCGCCGCAGAAGAAGACACTTCAACAACGAAAATACGTTTAGTTACAACGAAAACGCGCCCAACCTGTTTGTATCACAGGGACTGAGCCGGGGTACTACCTCAAGAAGAAGCGCGCTTCACTCAGGAAGAGGCGTGAAAACTACTTTGCCCGATCTTTCCGACATGCCCAAAACGTTTCGTACGCCCATGCCTTCCAGCTTGCTTCCAGGCGGTATTGATTTGGGGGTGCCGGCCGTTTATGGCTATAATGAGCTCATCATCAACCGGTCGCAAATCCCCAATCCAGATTTCAAAGCGCCCGCCCCAGCTGGTCTGGTCACGTCGTTCCGTGATACCGCAGGCTCGTTTTTTGTCAAGATCAGACTCCGGAATGGTGTCAATCGCCGTTCCGACAAATAAGTTGTGTTGCGTTTGTATAATTTATATTTCATGTATTATATTAATATTAATATCCCCTATCTCGGTTTATTCTTCGCTAAGTAAAGCCTGTTTTAAATCCTCAATCAAGTCCTCGGGATCCTCTAATCCAGTACTGATTCGCAAAAGTGTTGGTGGTGCAGTGTTGTCACTCAAAACTCTCCATTCGATCAAACTCTCGACTCCACCAAGAGATGTGGCGTGGTAAAAGTATTTAAGACGCGAGGGGAGTCTTTTGGCAAAATCCTCCGTTTTCAACAAAATGGCAAAGGTAGGTGAGTGGTTGCCCTTCAATTGTTCTTCGACGAACTTTTCCTTTTGCAAAGACGAGTGCAGAACTTCTACAAGCTGAGGGAATAAGTGCTTGTTTTCGTCAAAGTACTTGACAATTTTAATGGCAGATTCTTGCTGTCTCTTCACTCTAAGTTCAAACGACTTCAAGCTACGGAACAATAAGGCCGAGTCAAAATTGGCAATGTTTGAACCCAAACACATGCGGTCGTACAAAAGGCTTTCCTTTACTTTAGGCGACTTGGTCAAAAGTAAGCCGGCCAATAAGTCCGAGTGGCCGCCAAAATATTTGGTGGCAGAGTGCATGACTAGATCTGCACCAAACTCAAAGGGATCCTGCAAAGGAGCAAATGTCGAGTCGACAGATAAAAACGCACCCTTGGCATGGGCTTTCTCGGCATAGTAACGGATATCAGTACACAAAGAAACTGGGTTAACCGGAGTTTCGATATGGATCAAATCACCTTCTTCGATTTTCTCAAGGTCGGCTTCCGATAACGATAATTGCTTCAATCCATGGTTACGAGTCCAAATATCGGCAATTCCATGGCAACCATGGTACGCTTGGCCAATGAAAATCTTCTTTGGATTGACATGGGTCATAAGTGCATAATACGCTGCTAACCCAGAACTATAGGCGACGGCATGAGCATTTGTGATTTTGCCCACGGTTTCCTCCACTAGCCAGCCATTGGGGTG
>JAJMCO010000350.1:0-11301 GCA_030573015.1 Metschnikowia peoriensis | reverse complement strand
GGGGCTGGATCCCCAAGCCCAAGTGGGGAACTTCAGCACCAAATAATCGCCCGCCAAAACAAACTCTTCCGGCGAAATCTCGCCTGTTTTCCGGAAATTCGACTCGTGATTGATGGGTGTGAGATACTCACGAAGCGAAGACCACTTGCTGCGGATATTCATAGTATAATTTTCTTCTGTTTTTGCGTTTTTGTTTTTTTTTATCTTTCCGGCTTTATCGATAATTAGCGCTGCTCAGATATTACAGGTGCGGATGTACGGGTTTTCGCCTACACTGTGGCAGGCAGCCAGAGACAAACAGATAGCGCAGCCCACGGCCTTATCTGCTGAGGCGATCACGTGATTATAAGATAGGCAGGTGAGTCTGACCAAAATAAGTACCATCACGGCAATTGACTTATATGAGAAAAATTGCGTGAATTTATATGAAATTGCTTGAAATATCTCTCACAGAGACATTTACACCCATATTAGGATACTATAACAGAACTTTGTTTTCTTGGGTTGCCGAAGGAATAAGCGAGACTTTTAAACAAATATGAGGCCTTTTTAAAACTATTCATGTTATCAAAATTACCTCATTCATGATATTATCAGTATTTAAAGTATAGATACTCCTTTTCTTTCTTGGTTTTAGTTGAGAGTAAAGTCATTTTATTCGAAATGAATTAACCTCACCTAAAATACACACGCTTCATGAGCATTTTCTCCAATTCAAAGACCCCTTTTTCAATAGTCCCCCAGCTCATCATAATTAAGCTGTGCAGTGGACTCTTTAAAACATAAAATTGATGGGACAGCTTCAGTGCAGCTGCCCTTTAATCCAATCAGAAAATCTTCACAAAAATCAAACACCATTTCATTTTTGTAAGTTAAACAAGCGGCGAACTTGTCCAACGCAAATTTCGTCTGTGCATTTTTCTTCAATACAAGCTGTCCGTGCCTATTTATATTCAAGTATCCCTGTCTTCTCATTTCTTTAACGGAGCCATCGTTTTTTAATCTGAATAATAATTCTAGTTTAGAAGGATCAATCGAAACTTGCCCATTGAAGTTAGCAGTGATTGGACCCAGATATAAGTCAAGGCCAGGCAAATATAGGCGAAAAGTGCCAACTCGGTAATCTGCAAACTCAGCACACACGAGGAATGGAACAAAGAGCGAAATCAAGGAATATATATTCATATTTAGTAGCATGTACACCCACGGTTCGGTTTGGGAATTGACGAAGTTTATAAGCACTTTTGTTTCGGCGGAAATATATATTAAATTCTACGCCGGGCAGCATTAAGGTCAAGAAAAGATAATTGGTTTTTTTCTGGAACAATAAACAATTAATTATCAGATTTCATTTGCCAAACCCAATCTGGAATTGAAATATTTCGAATAAAAGTAATTCGAGTGAGATACTCGAATCAACCGTTGACTAAGATGTCCAAATCCGGAAATGAACGGCATTTACATTCTAATGTAGAGTGTCTGAATCTTTTCTCGAATCTTTTTAAAAAAATAAAGATAATTCCGTGCATTTTCCGAAATGTGGTTTAGAATAGACAGGTCATGAATTTCATCACCGGGAAAAGGCGCAAATAGGTTTCGGATGAGAAGCTACAAATCCGAGAAAATGCAATTCCACCCATGTGAAACAAATTCTATAATAGTAAATTTTTGTCAAAACAAGCGTTCGAATATATTTCTTGAAATAATTCTAATAATCACATTCACATGAGAATGGTTTGTTTTTCTTTAACCACTGATGATCAATAAAAAAACATGATTGAATCAAATGTCAATGTATAAGGTCTCCTCCAGGCTTACGTGAACGTCGCGAGGCGCGACGAGAACTGTAGAGATTCCGAATGGGCACAGTTTAGCGAGGCGCGCTTAAGCGAGGCGCGAGACCCAAAACAAACAAGGTGTGCCGAAAAAGGAAACTGAGACAAATGTCTGAGTCTGGAATACAGATACGATGTTTTTCTTTTGATTTTATTTTCTTTTTTTTTTTAGTTCTTTTTGTGAAAAGAAACGCAATGCTTGAAATAGTGTAATCGGCGGTATTTCATAAATTCTAGATCTTATAAGCTTTCGTAGAGGAATAAATTATAGGAATAGTTTCCCCTCAACGAACTAGCAGTTTCAGAGTGAATTCGCCCAAAAATATTCCTGAGTAACTATTCCTCACATTCCTCCTCTATGTAAACTCCTGGTCACAACTTTTCAGGAAACAGAAAAACAAACGCCCGAGAATCAAGAATCTACCCTGCATCTCGCTTTTCCCCACGCTTGGCTCGCGGTGCTCAATATTTTGGTATTTCCTTGCCGGGATAGAATCTTGGTCATGCCGCACGCGAAAACAACAACGCGCGATGCAGTTGCGAGAAAAAAAAAATCTAAGAAAAAAAAAATAATAAAGTGAAGCCGCACAAACGAGGACAAGGCCACATAGAAAGCGTGTTTATATCCCAATATATTTTTTCCATATATTCGTAGGGAAATAAAAAAATACTACCGTAATTACTCTAACAGAGTCAAAAAGAAAAGTAAAACTAAAGGTTTACAAAACAGAACGACGCCTAAGAGCGAAAATCCTTTGGGCCTGCTGTCAGTCGCGAAATCGCGAGCTGTACCATGACATCGTCCTTGTGCGGATAGCGTTAGGCGCGAGTCCCAAAAATAAACGATGCCAGCGAAAAGTCCGAGATTCAACAACTTTAAAGTAATTGAAAAAGCAAAACGAAAAGAAAAGAAAAAAAGAGTAAAAGTAAAATCTGAGATAATTTCTGGGTGATTTCAATTGATATTCCAATTTTCCTATCTCTTTCCCGTTCAAAATATTGTATTTAAATGCGCCCCAAACCTAATTCTTTCTTAGCTGAGGCGAAGTGCGCGGCGCTCATACAGCCCAAACCAGAGTCAGAAGCTCAGAGCCGTGACCAAGTTTTTCAAACAACCAAGCCCCGCAGCACGAAGTTTAAAACGTAAAAAAAAAAGGTAATTAGCTTAATTCGGATATGAAATAAACAGATTAAAGCAAGCAAGAGAGAAATAGAGCAAGCGACGAAAAAATGTTTCGCCTAAATGTAAAAATAACAAAAAAAATAGCCCCAAAATCACTAGCGCGTATGTTTATGATTTAGCCATACCCAACCGGCGCTCCGCTTTCAGTGCCAAAAAAAAAATTCAAGTCAGAACAAATTCAACATTAGCATTCGAATGTGCAACTGTAAAGCACTTTCAGCACGTCTTTTTTTTTTTTCTTTTTTCTTTTTTTTATTTTAAATTTCAAGAAGGAAAAAATTAGGCTTTGGTAGGATATATGAGTTTAAAAAATTCGAAAACTCCTTCTCTTCTTTTTTTCCCCAAACACTGTAGTCCTAAATTTTGTAGGCCCGATTTCGGGGCCAGTTTCCAACAACTGGCGGCCCTTTGGCCCCATGCAGATAATTATTCACGCTCGCGCCTAAAGGACCAACAACAAAAAAAAAAAGTACACGAGTCACAGAACCCGTTAGGTGCGGCGACCCCGCATACAGGCGCGTAAACAAGACACGCTTGGCGCGGATGCACGGGATCGCACATTGTGTTTTGGTTTTGCATCTTTTTGGCGGTGCTTGTGCGCGAGCTACGCGCTCACTCATAAACGCAGCACTCGCTGCATTTTTGGAAGCCGTCCAAAGTTCTGTTGATTCTCGAAAGGCTTCTACTTTTTTTTTTCTTTTTGACAACAGCAAGAGAGTAAAACAATTGTGGATTCTTATAAGAATTATTACAAAGGATAGAATCGAGATTGGAATTGTTACCTGAGAAACTACGAAGAACTCCAGCAGGAATATTCCTTTAACAGCTTTTTTTATTCCGTTGCATATTTTTAACTCCCGCCGAGCTTTTGTGTCACAAACACCCGTGTCGACACCAACAATCTTATTCAGGACTTTCTTTTCATTACCAGAAGGTTACACGCTCCAAGCAAAATCCTAAATATCTCCCGGGTTTAAAAAGAAAAAAAATTCACGCCAAAAAACACCAAAAAAATACACGCCCTCACACTAAACACGACCGCGTCTCACCCTCATTTTCATCGTCAACTTTTTCTTACTGACCATATTTCATCACTGCATTTCTGGATATCTTCACACATAGAAACGAAGAATATTCCGACACAACCCCCATTATCCCTAGAATAAAAAAAAGAAGAAGAATATCCCCAATTTTTTCTCCTTTTTTGATCAAAGAAAAAAAAATGCCCGTTTCCTCTACGCCTTCAAAACGTGTTGCGTTGGCGCCAGTAAACATCAACATGAACGTCGCATCGCCACTCCAAAGCTTTAAAAACCGCCAGCAAAATGGAAGTACCACCCCTGGCTCTATTCCATTAACTCCCACCCTCACGCCTAAATTTGGGCTTGTGAAATCGTTAAGCACATTATCGCCACAAACGGCCCGCGGCAATTCTGCGGCAGGGCGCGCTCGGAAATTGGAAAGTTTCTCCGAGTATCGCATCACCAACAGCAAAAACGTGAAGGCAGATTTGGCCGCCACAAAATTGAAGCTTCGTTTGCAGTTGGCGTTTTATAAGCTTAAGCTGCAGCGTGACGCGGCCATGGCAGCGTCGCCTAATATCCGCGTGTCAAAGATTACGCGTCTGCTGACGCTGTTGCTGCTGCCAAAAAGCTTTTCTCGCTCCGCTAATGTCAATTTACAAAAACCAAAGTCCACTGTTCAAGGACCACGTCTCAATGCGGTAGCATCGGCCAAAACCGCGGGCCACAACGCGGTAAAGTCTCTGGAAACAAACTTAAAACTATATCATATCAAACCACTGTCGGCTTTCTACAATGCGTACTCCCACCGACTCCCACTCACCAGTTCCCACACTCAGCGGCTTCCGCCAGTACACAAAATCTTGCGCACGCCAATCAAGGCTGCCAGCAGGGCATTGCTGCAAATGGGGAACGCACATGGACAGGGCCCTCATACTCATGCTGGAGCCAATAGTGACGAAACCATCGATGAAACCGTGGATGAGAGTGGCGGCGAGCTCCTGCGCAAAAAGTCCGACATTTTGGGCTCGTCACCGTTGCGCCATAACAGTTTCGGTACACCCAACAGCTTTTCAGTGGCAAAATCTTTGTTGCAGCTCGGCCTGGGCTTGTACTAAGCTTTATGTGACTCTCGACATAGATTACTGTTTTGGCAACCTGGAAGTTTCCAAGCTCAATTTTTTTCTGCATACTAATCCCTTTGCCCAGCCTCTGGCTTACGGCACCATAATTGACGACGAACATACATGTTTACAATGTATCTTTTTTTTTCATGCCGTCGCGGTAGACACGTTTTCACCGCGCCGGCCCCACTGTATAACTACTAATAAAGTCATGATGATATAATACCGAGTAGCACCTTGTTAAAAAGCTTATGAATAGAGGGCGGAAATCTATTGTGAGCGCAATATCCTAAACTTGATAGAGGAATAAATAGAGGAATAATATCACATTAATTTAGCTGCCAAATTTCGCAACTAAGTGACATCATAAACCCGTCCAAACAAAAATCCAGACACCGTTAGTAAGCAGGAGCCACACCCCAATGATAAATTACTGTGGCCGCCGCCACACTCTTTTTAAGGTTTAAGGAATATAAAAGCGGTAGAATTTTCGTATATTCCTTTAAGCCGTCTAATTTTTTTATTCTTATCTTTACATTATTCCCTTCTTTTTCTTTTCGATCCAAAACCAATTCTTCTGTTAAGGTCTCACTGTTCCCCACAATCCACTGCGGGATCGGATATAAATATAGCCAGGACCCCGCGAACTAAACTTGAGTATTTTTTACAAATACCATTCTTCAGTTTTCAACATTCACAAATTACTGGATTCTCTTCTAAATTTTTAAATTGAATTAGAGGAGTGACAAATAAAAGAAAGAAAAAAAAAGAAAAAGAAAAACCTCGAACTTAAACTGAATCATGTCTTTGCAAGGAGCTCATTTCCAATTGGCAGACGGCCACCAGATTCCAGCAGTAGCTTATGGATTAGGCACTAAATGGTTCAAACTAGGCCGCAACGAAGTGGACGAAAACTTGGTGCAAACGTTAAAACTTGCACTCGAGAAAGGCTTTGTGCACATTGACGGCGCAGAAATTTATAACACCGATGCCGAGTTGGGCCAAGCAATTACTGGCTTAGATCGTCTGAAGCTTTATATTACCAATAAGTTTCTGGTGGGCGATTCGAGCCATCAGGCAATTTCTCCTCACGGTTTACCCTATGACTCTTTGAAAACACAATTGGCCACGCAATTGAACACGGATCACGTGGACTTGTACTTGCTCCACTCGCCATTTGTAGCAAAAGAAGCGCATGGTTTTGATTTGGTTGAAGCTTGGCAATCGGTGGAAAAGCTTGTGGATGACGGCTTGGCAAAATCAATTGGCGTGTCGAATTTCCGTGTTGAGGATTTGCAGGAAATCTTGAAAATCGCCCGTATCAAGCCGGTGGTTAATCAGATTGAGTATAGTGCCTTTCTCCAGGACCAGACACCAGGAATTGTAGAGTTTTCTCAGCAAAACGGCATTTTGGTGGAGGCTTACTCGCCCTTGGGACCCCTTACCAAAGCCCCACCAAGCGAATTAACTGAGTATTTGCAAGAATTGGCCGAAAGTTATAAAAAATCTCCGCAACAGATCTTGTTGAGGTGGGTGTTGGAAAAAGGAATTTTACCTGTGACCACTTCTTCCAATGAGGAGAGAATCGAGCAATTCGTTGATCTTTTCGGGTTTCAGTTGGCCCCACAAGAAGTCGACCAAATCACCTCTCTCGGCAAAAAACATCCTCCTTTGAGACAGTACTGGTTGCCTGAGTTTTCCAAGTACGACAAGTAGAGCCTGGCGCTTTTGTATTGTTATTTTAACTGGTAAAATCATATATTTCTATATATTTTACATTATAAAAACGGAGCTATTTTTCATTATGGCAGCAGTGATTGGATTCTGGCTGAGATAAGGTCAACGGTATCACACACTTTTTTCACGTGAGCATTAAAGTCGGAGTACTTTGGTGGCTTTTCTGCAAAATAGACAAACCCTTTAATCTGGTCGATAGTCGCTCCATGGGCAAATTTCTGTGCAGCAATCATTTTATAGAGCACATCTTCGAGATTAACATTGATCTTGTGGCCTGGCTCGAGAAGTAGACTTTCGATTCTTATGAGGCTTATGGAACTATAGTACCGAGGAAGATGACTAAGGTTATTGTCCAAGTGGTTTTCCAAAAGCTGAGACGCGTGCCGGTTTTCAAGCACGTTTATGGGATAGAAGACCTGCTTTAAGTAGTGCACCTTATTCTGGTATTCTTGTATACTAGTGAGCTTATTTTTCTGTTCGAGAAACAACGAGATTTCCGAAGATACCGTTTTAAGTTGCCCTTCTTCATTCAAATACTTGAGCACACTTTTGGTCCTGTAATCGGAGTCACAAAGTAAATAATACCCGAGAATCTTGTTTCGAATATGAGTCACCACATTATGAGACTTGTGCAGCAGCTGCAGCACCAGCACCAGCGCCAAAACATTGATTTTTTTGGTAATCACATCCACAAACCGTACACTCTTCACTTTGGGCGCTAGAAGATACTGATAGTCCATGTAAAGATCGGTATATTTAATCCTTAAAATCGGAGTCAGGGACTCGGAACTTTGTGAGGTGGTTAGTGAAAGAAAAGTGAGCTGTTTGAAGATATTTTCTATTCTCAAAAAATCTAGAGGGACCTCTGAGAAAAAGAGAAGAAGTTCCACTTCCAATAATTGAATCGCTGGATATTGAGCTGCAGAAGCATGCTGGTTAAGTACAGAAATTAGACGATCAGTTTCTGAGTATGGGCCCGCAAGTGTATTAAGAAATTCCTGGAAAGTATGTAGGAGTACATCTGGATCCTGTACCTGAGCAATTGCATTAATCAAATCAGGGCCAGCCTGATGAGAGTCGGTATCCATGTGTGATTTATAGATTGTGGAGGAAATGGGGAAAGCGAAACAGAAATGCTGGGGGATTTCTAACAATGACTTGTGAATAAGGCTAATCATCTATTTATCACGTGATTGGTATCACGTGGGAACAGGTGACAGGGTCCAAATACAAATAGCTTCTTCCTCAAATAGTGGGATATCTTTTACATTATCTCTGAAAGTGAGAAGCTTTCCAAAACTGAACATATTCACTTCATTTCTTCTTTTCACAAAATGACTATACCAAAAAGGCAATTATTTCGTCATCGTTTAGGCTCGAAATTTTCCAGACCCTCGTCTCGTTTAGCGCGTCGTATCGCGTGCAGTACTATGCGTCCTGCTCGTATACAAATTTCACATAAATCAGCACTGATTTTCTCCCACTGAACTTTCTAAGAAAAGCGTTTAGAAACACATTCGTTTTATTTCTTCTTTCCCCCCACTTCCCCTCGTTGAAATGTGGATCAAAATTGTTACTGTACTTGTGGCCGTATATGCCGTACTTGAGGCAAGTTTCCAGACCTGGCTTCCATCCCGATTCCGGTTTGATCCAGAGGTGCTTCAAGGTTTGGTTCAGGAAACTTTGAAAGTCCACACCGACGGCAATGCCACGGCAATCATGATGGACTTGACTCCTAGACTCCAGCGTGCCTACCCTGGGCTCATCAACAACTTGAATTTCGAGGATTGGGTGTATAATAATGCTGGAGGTGCGATGGGTACCATGTTCATTTTACATGCGTCGATTTCCGAGTACTTGATCTTTTTTGGCACTGCTATTGGTACAGAGGGACACACGGGAGTCCATTATGCCGACGACTACTTCACGATTTTGACTGGCCAGCAAAACGCTGCCGACCCATTCTCGCTTTTGCCCGAAGTTTATTATCCTGGTGACCAACACCATTTGAAGAAGGGTCACGTGAAGCAGTACTCGATGCCTAGCGGGGCGTTTGCATTGGAATTGGCCCAGGGCTGGATTCCTGCCATGTTGCCCTTTGGTTTCGTGTCGGTTGCATGTCTGACGCTTGACTTCCATTCTTTCTATAGAACCGTGTACTTTACCGCCAAGGACATGTTGACGCACTTAGCCCGCGGCAAGTTTTAGAAAATGTACATTTTATAGAGTAAATGAGAAAGATATCTTGTTGTCAAAATTGGAGATGGGCTAAAGTGGAGTCTTTTTGTTGTAAGTTCGTGGTGTAGAGTTTTTAATACCATGGAGTTCCATGATTAACTTTCAAATTTGTCAGTATCTGCTCCTCTTGAAATCATAACAAGAGATCGAGTATTCTATATTAGAAATAAAATCCACAACTTCTGGCCTTTTTTTTTATGTCTTTAGCTGGTCCCTGAATGTCAATACTTTACTCAACCAGAGACCATGGTTTTCATGGAGACAATACATACATGAATTAATTGAAAAGCTTATACATTATAGGGGAAGGAGCAAAGAGACTCAGGCATAAATACAGTGTTAATAAATGATTGTTGCAATGAACTATGCTCTCTTGTAACAGGGAACTGGAAAGCTTAGTGTCAACAAACCACGTCCAAAATTGGTAAAAGTTTCCGTATGTTCGTATATGCGGAGTTATATGCACACCACAAAAACAAACAGCCCGCTGCGAGCTTCAAATGAAAATTGGACGGCATTCTCATACGTACAATCGATGCATGTGAGGGAAAAAAAAAAAGAGAAAAAGAAAAGAGACATAAATGCAAAGCTTTTTCTTGGCGCAATTTGAATCCATAAACTACTTACTTAACGGATACTTTGTTTTCTTTTATCACTGTGAAAATTCCCTTCCGTCATATCTCCCGTCAAATTAAATTATTACCGCGCCAACGTGGATCCGCCAAATCGCGCCCCGCCGCGAATACCCGAAATGGAACGGCTTCAATGGAAATAAATTCTTTGTGGTGTTTTGTTTTGAAAAGTATCAGATTTGTTTCAGAAAAATTAAGAAGTAGGAAATTTCAAAAGTCAACAAAAACAGAAAGAAAAAAATGACCAAGAAAAACTCTTGTTTTCCTTCACAATCCGTTTCTCTCCTTTTCTTTATTGTTCGTCCACGGCCTATTGTCTTATCAGTTAGCGCGTCGTCCAGGCCCCAAGAATAATAAAAATGCGGGTCCTGTTCCTGAGCCCTGGCCCTAATCTCCCGTGTCCGCCCTACTAAAAAAAAAAAAATCTGTTAGTTCAACAACTCCACCTTTAGGAAGAAAAAAAGGGGAAGAAATCAGAATCCAAGCGGCAGGCGGCGTATTTATACCAAAACAGGCTCGAATATCCCTTTTTAATTGTGAAAGCTTGTACAAATAGATCAGCCGTTCATTTCTCCACTATCAATCGTTTCTTTATTTCCCAGATCTAGACTACGGAAGGACATAAAGCTTTACTTATATCATGTTTTCTCGTGGTACAGACGAACGCAGTCTGCTTTTGCCGCTGATACTGTCCACATCTGCAGTTTCCGATGTGGACGAGCTGGAAATCGTGGCGTATGTGCAAAACCGGCGGGCCTCTATTGCACTGGTGGGAACTGGCAAAATTCCATCCCAATTTGCTTTGCACCCCAAAGTTTCTCGGGCCAATTTGGGCGATTCTCTTCAAGCAATGCGTTCCCATGCATCTGCTCACCCGGATTTCCATGAAATTAACGACATTTTGCTGGTGCACTCGAGTGCTATTTTGAAGGAACCAGAGACTTCGCTTAAGACTGAAGCTACAGTATTGATGCGTTATTCCGTGCCATTGGTCATCACTTTTTTGTTACAATATTCACTTACTGTGGCTTCTGTGTTTTCTGTTGGCCGTTTGGGCTCCACTGCACTTGCAGCCGTTTCTTTATCTTCAATGACGGCCAATATTAGTGGTTACGCGATTATCCAAGGTGTGTCGACGTGTCTCGACACTTTGTGCGCCCAGGCTTTCGGCAGAAAAGATTTTAATACCGTGGGCTTGCATTTTGTCCGGTGCACGTACCTTCTCATGCTCTTATACGTGCCAATGTTGGTGCTTTGGGTATTTCTTTCACGGCCCATTCTTTCGTTTTTGGTGGGTGCGGAAAAGGGTGATTTGGTTGATTTGGCCAGCAACTATTTGCAAGTGCTTTCGCTTGGTTTGCCTGGCTTCATTGTTTTTGAAAACTTGAAGCATTTTTTGCAGTCGCAAGGAATATTCCATGCTTCTACCTACGTGCTCCTTTTCTGTGCTCCGCTTAATGCCTTCTTGAACTATCTTTTGGTGTGGGATAAACGCGTGGGTCTTGGTTTTATTGGCGCCCCACTTTCGGT
>JAJMCO010000349.1:0-11305 GCA_030573015.1 Metschnikowia peoriensis | reverse complement strand
TGTCATCACCAATGTTATCTGGAACATCGACGAATTCATCGTCGTCGTCGTCATCATCGAAAGTACGAGACTTTGCTAATTGAAGCTGGTCCTCAGGCTTTTTCGCGGCATCCACGGTTTTAGACGGCTCTACCTGTGGGACACTGGCGACTTGTGACTTCAAGTTCGGGGCATTTTGCGCTTGTTGAGCATTCAAAGAAGGTGAATTGACAGCTATTTGGCCTTCGTTAACACTCAAATCCTTCCCACCACTCGGATTGGCTGCCGGCGGTTCAAGTATCTCTCCATGCGCAGGCAAAGGCAGGCCACCTAAATATGCATTTGAAGCAGGCTTGGCAATATCCTTAGCCATTGGGGAAGAAGGTGTATTCTGTTGACTAGAAAAAGATTGCTTGCGCTCCAGGGAACCCAAACTAGACCCACTGACACTGCTACGTCTCTTGTTGCGCTTGAATAAGGAGAACGGATTTTTTTCACGCTTCTTTGTTTCTTTTTCCTCCTGCTTTTTCTGCTTTTCAGCGGCCTTCAAGCGCTCAGCATTTTCTTGTTCTTCTTCTTTCATTTGCTTCTCAGCAGCCTTCAAACGTTCGGCATGTTCCCTTTCCTCCTCTTTGATCTGCTTTTTCTCTTCTTTCGCACGTTCTTTTCTTGACGAATGGCGCTCCAACCCAGAGTCTCTCATAGAGCGTACCGAGAAATCTTTATGGTGGTTCGTGTAGACGTAGTTTTTACTAATGCCTGACGCTTCCAGTTTGTTGATTTTTTCGTCAGTCTTCAACTTTTTCTCGGACTTTTTCTGAGCAAACAGCCGCGAGTCTTCGGCCTTAGGACTATTTGAAACAGCAGCAGTAGCAGCAGCAGTAGTAGAAGGTTGAGTAAACTGGTTTCCAGCCACTCGAGGTGAACCATAAACTTTTTCTGTTGCTACTTGTAACGCCTTCGTATAAAGATCAACGTTATTCTGCAACGCCTGTTCCTTTTTGTGTTTTTCATCATTGGCTAACTCCGCATAGTTATCGTCCGAGTAAGTATATGGAATCGTTTCGACTTTATCCAAAAACTTGATCGAGTTGCCTGCCGACGTCAAGGATCCGTGACGATGAGAAGGCCCAATTTCTGGCGCAGGTTGTAGTTTCATAGGCCATCTATTACTTTCATTCGATGATTCCGTACTGCTCTGTTGCTCGTAGCCATTCTTGGAAGCATTCAAATGCCCATTTTCCGAGGAAGAAACGGCCAATGCAGCAGCAGCAGCGTTCGCCGCACTAGAACTGCTTTTCAAGATCGATTTAAGTTTGCGAGGTGATTGCCCGCTGGTTAATGAATTAGTGCGGTTTTCAGCGCGTGCTGGTGATAAAACTACCGGCTTAACGGGGGACTGGAATGGTTTTTCAGCTGCAGGGGGTTCTAAGTCCTCATAAACGGGCTCTGGGGCACGCACAGAATTTGGAGGTGCGTGATCAAGGTAGTTATACTCGAAATCCATGAGATCCTCCTCGATTTTCTTCAAACTGTAGGTATGTCCTTGGGGACTTGCAGCTGCAGGACCTTGGAGCGAGTTTGCTCTGGAATTTACGCGTGACCCTTGGCGCAGAATGTTGGTTGTTTTCGTCTCAATGATGTTAGAACCATCTGGCAATTGGCGCACAGTTTCTGTGGTGATGGACCGCGTGCGGCCCTGTGCGTCAAGCACTTTGGTCGTTTTTGTGGTCACAACCACGTCCTCAGAGTCGTCATAATCTGCGTCTGCATCTGCATAATTGTACTCGTCCTCCTCGGGGAAAACCGGTTGCAGCATAAAATTACGCCTTCCGCCCAGCCGTACGGACCCGGCAAGCGAGTTTGCACGGAGACTTTGTGTACGTTGTTGCTTTTGTGGCAGGTGTTGCAGTACAGGGCCCGTCACATAGGAAGGTTTGGGCGTATACGTATACGATTGTAAGGAGTTTGCTCTTTGATAGTTGCCGCCCAACGAGTTGGCACGAGCCACGGGCCGCTTTTGCAGCACATTACCCCGCACGGCACCAGCGGGAACTTGTTGTTTTTGGTGTTTTTGAAGTGCTGCCGCTGCTGCTGCATGGCTGGCATTGGAAAGTGATTGTGTCCGTTGTACATCCTGCGTTTGGGCGTGCCTGTTATACTCTTCTGTGTACTTGGCAAACCCCTGGTAGTCCAGCGTCCGGCGCTTAGTGAAAAGACCCATTTTCGAACTTTGTATTGGTGTTTTTGTGTTTACTTTTTTCTTTTCAATAGAAGTAAAAATGGGAAAAAGGAATTCAATCGTGGTAGTTAAGCAACTGGCTTTTGGAATGCGGCAGGTAAAATGCTGGGGATTATGTCTGACAGTAAGCTTGTGAAAAGGAAACAATTGAAGATTATTCTTGAAAAACAAAGAAAAATAAGGAAGAATTTCTTAACGAGTGTCTGGTGAAAAAAAAAAAAAAAACAAAAAAAAAAGAAAAAAGAAAGGAAGAAAAGAAAAGAAAAGAAGACCGAGTAAAACTTCTCCTGCAAATTATGGCGGTTCCTTCTCCAGAAACAACCTGTCTAGCATTGTTTCGTTTCGCGCAATTGATGATGGACCTGGGTAGTGCATATAAGCGGTTGAGAGCCCGTGTTTTTGTTGAAGCCGCATTCGCCTCAATAGCAAGTAACGAAATAAACAAAGTGATGGAATTAAAAAAAGAAGTGGGAGGCTTTTAAAGAACAGGCAAAAAAGAAAAAAAAAAAACAATAAAGAAATAGGCTAAATTCACATTCAAGGCTTTACATTTTAAAAGAAGACAGGCGTGTTTTTTTGGTTTTCAAAAAGAGAACCGAAACTTTTATTTCCTCTTTCTTTTTCTTTCTAGTCATATTACAACAACGGCCAAGCCAGCCGCGGCTTCATAAGAGCAATGTTTGCTAAGTTGCTGACTGCGGAGCATGTGTGATGTGTAGTTAACTATTGAAAACGCGGGAATCCGGTTTTCAGCCAAATATGGTATTTTCTTCTTTATCATCGGCATTTACGATGTGGGAGTCTTTGATTTCCTTTCGTGGGTGTTTGTGGAAATGTTTAATTTTTTTTTTCAAAAGAACTCTTTAATTTTTCCTGCATACTTCGAGAAGTCAGATCAGAGTTACGGTTGCTATAGACTAGGACCAATTTACTCCTTCGGCCAAATTGTGAGCATTTTTCAAGATGTGGAAATTTCAGTGGAAATGAGAAATTTTTAAGCTCTTTGGAGACATTTATTTATGGGCAGACGTCGAATTCATAAACGTAAAAGAAATTCGCAGCTAAAGGTGGCTTTTTCATGCTCTGGATGTTCTCGCCTGTCTATGCTCATTGCTCATTGACCGCACAATCTTCTTATTTTTATTTCTATTTCTATTTTTATTATTTTTATTATTTTCATTATTATTTGCCGTGGGGGTTTGAGAGAAAAAGGTCTAACCATTCGACGCTATTTATTGAAAGTTCCTTTATTTTCTCGAGACTTTTCTTAATTTGCTCAGTTTTATTCGTTCTTCTGTCTTCTCTCGTTTTTTCAATGCCCACTTTTCGTGTATTCTACGTGTCGAAAATTTAATAGACGAGAGTTTTCGAAGCGAGACACCTCAATTTTCATAATACAGGAATCAGATGCCATATTCTTTCGAAACACCGCACAAACAATTCAAAACTGTAGAAATTATCAAATAAGGAATATTTCGATAAGAGGAAATTAAAAATTTACAATTTCGTGAAAATACATCGTTTTGTCATAATCCTACAAGACTCAAGTGTAACTTGAAGTGGCGGGTCCCTCCTTAAAGAATGTAGTGGGAGGCACAGGTTTCTAATCCTCGCGGCCGGATTTCTAAGCATTTTAGTCATGAGCTGGTGTGGCTGCAAATCACCTCCAGCTTATATAAAGGGGCTCCAAATCCCAAATAAAAGTGCCAACAAAACAACAATAGAACAATAGAAAAATAGTCCTTTAAACGGTAAGGAACTTTTTTGTTTTTGCAAGGCGACGACTAACAATTAAAGAAAACTTTTATTTTTCCTTTCTATCTACAAAAAACTAAGAATCACATAAACAAATATTTGTTGTTCACCCGCTTCACGCTTCAAGCTTTGGACAATTTTTTTTTTGTTGTTTTTCTTGACCAAAATTTTCTCTCACATTTTTTTAAGACTGGGGAATCCCGTCACTTACTTAATTTTTGTGGCTATTATTTATTTGGCGTTTAAAATGAGTGCGCACAATGAAACACCAATTGCAAAGAAGAATGTCAATGTTCATGTTGGTGGTGAGGAGGGAGCCGAGGGCGCGATGATAAATTCGCCTTTGCCTGCGCTTTTCTTATCACATGGCGGGCCAACGTTTATCTATGAAAATCACGATTTCGGCAATGCTGGTGCATGGCGCGCGGTTCGTGATATCGGTGCTCAGATAACCAACGAATGGAAACCCGATTATATCGTGGTGGTTTCTGCCCATTGGCAGCTGGAGGGACCGGATGTGATTGAAATTGCAGTGCCACCAGGATCCGTGGCTGTGCAATCCCAAGAAAATAGAAACGGAAACGGAGATGGAAACGGAAACGGAGATGAAAATGGCTGGCGTGAGAATCCGTTGATCTACGATTTTTACGGGTTTCCAGACCACATGTACCAGCAAAAGTTCCGTACGTGGAACTCGCCCTTTGTTTCGAAGCTGGTAAGTCAGCACCTTGAGAGTAGTGGGTTCAAGGTTCGCTTGACGGAAAGAGGTATTGATCACGGTGTATGGGTGCCGTTGAAAGTGGCCTTCCCTGAAGGACTTGCATCAACGCCACTTGTCCAGGTTTCTCTTACCAGCCGTGAGGGTGATTTCAAAACCCACGCGCGGTTGGGCGAGGCACTTGGTCATTTACTGCAAAAGGAGTTGTGGGACCCTGTCCAGAACAAGCTGTTGCGCGGGTTGGTGGTATGTTCCGGAATGTCCGTGCACAACTTGCGGGACCTTCGGGTGGCAGCTGGTCTGGGCGTAAAGGCGTTGCCGTACGTGGGCAAATTTAATCTGCTTGTGTCACAAGCAATGCAAGCGGGGCCCGATACTTTAGAGCAGCTCGAGAGGCTTAAGTCGGAAGAGGCGGCGCTTCTTCGCCAGGCACACCCAACACTTGAACATTTTGTACCGCTTGTCGTGGCTGCTGGATTGAACCGTGCTCTTAACAATCGTGAGGTCATGGAGTTGTACAATGACAACCAGCTTAGTCTTGGCTGGGCCACGTTCCAGTTTGGTGTGTACGCCGCATGACTCGGCCAATTTAAAAAAATAATAATAATAATAACAAAAAAAAAAAAAAAGAAAAAAAAGAAAGGCACTACAAAGTACGTATTCCGGTTGTCAGTTCCAAATCTTGACTGTCATATTTCCACACTATACAGTATAAATAAGTCTCGTGTCTCGTCCAATTAACATGCTTCTACTACTACTACTTCAACAACGTCTTGACGGCGTCCTCGATGGCCTTCTCGTCCAAGCCCTCCAAACTGTTCTTGACCTCTCTGCCCTTTTCAAAACGGGCGGTTATGCTGGGGGTCACGCCATAGGCTTCTCTGATCAAAACTGGGATTTTATAGTTTGTCGACGACTTGAGCACGGGGTAGTTTTTCGTCAAGAAGCTTCTCAAAGGCGCAGAGCCGCTGCCAGCTTGGCTCAAGTGGAATCTCAATTCTTTCACCGCAGTGGAAATAGCAAATTTGGTTGACATTGTGGTGGAGTGTGTTTTTATTTTCCCGATTCGAGATTGAACAGTGAGTTTCAGTAATGGGCTGTATTTGACTGGCTGAGACGGTGAAATGTCGCGCAGCACCAGTTTTCGGGAAAGATCACGTGACCTCAGAGAGAGAGAGAGAGAGAGAGAGAGAGAAAGGCCATTAACTAAGGTATGTGGTAGTTAGCTACCCAGTGGAACTGAATTTATTACATAGCGGTTTCCAGGATAATAGTCCTGTTCGATTTAAGTGATACAAGAGGATGAATCGATTTTTCCCTTGTATTTTTTTTTTGAAAAATAAAGTGAGCAAAAAATATGAAAATGGGTGCTCCGATGGAACTGGTGTGTGCTGCGATAATTAAGTTTAACTGGCATTGATCCTCTCGTCTATGCAAAGAGAAAAAAAAAAGATAAAGGAAAAAAAAAAAAAAAAATTACAAAAGAATCTTCCTATTCAAAATTTTCAAAATATTTCTCCAGCAGAAATAAATGAAAAAAAAAGTTCTCCTCTGAAACGGAATAATACTCAGGCTTTTCACTGAAGAATCATTACATCGGCCGTGCATCACGTGACGGGCATCTCTCGCGAAAAAACGCATCGCCTATAATTCCAGGGTGCCATTTAATTTCTGAGATCAATTTCTCATTTCTGTTTTAACAAACAGGTAGGATTTATACAACAAACCCAGAATGGCCGACAATAATCCTGACGGCGGAATGTCTGTAGACGTTCTTATAATGGAAGATAAACTCTCCAAGATTCGCACGCAGGTCAAGTCGAAACTCGACAATCAAAAAAACCTTGCCCTCATCTTATCTGCGGTGGAGGAAAATATTGATGAGCAGAAAAACGAGAAAACGCCGGTTGCTTATTTCGTGTCTTTTCTTGCATTGTTGGACCAGGCCGTAGTGAATGATGAAGTCGCCGATCTTAATGTGGCCACTGCAGCCGCCTATTTCTTGGATTTGGTGCTGCCATATGCCCCGAAACCACTTTTGAAGCAAAAATTCGCCGCCATTTTGACCAAACTTGCCCCCGTTTTGACCAGTGCCAATGCCGAGGCTTCGCTTGTCAAATCGTCGGTGGGAGCCTTGGAAACCCTTTTGCTTGCACAGGATAACCAGCAATGGTTATCGACAGGAAACGTGTCTCCCAAAAGAGCGTTGGTGGGAATGTTGGAATTATCATTTGACCCTCGCCCCAAAGTCCGCAAGCGGGCCCAGGATGCCGTCCAAAATATTTTGGCCAACCCTCCTCCATCACCTTCGCCTTTGCATATCTGTGCAGGCTTGTGTGCCGATTTGGCGTTGCAGAAATTGGTGTCAACGGTTGAATCTGCGCCTAAATCCAAGAAACATAGTACTAATAAGGAACTGAACTCGGCCATCATCCACACGTTGCAGTTGGTCACGGCAATCACCTCGGCCAACGCCTGGCCCGCTGCCCAAATCGACGCACTTTGCGATATCTTGCTTGATGTCTCTCGTACTAGCGACCAATACATGGTTTCGTCAGCCTTTGCTGCTTTTGACGGCTTGTTTTCGTCAATGTCCCACGAGATCGATGTGGAAAGATTCACCCGTGTCTTGGACATTATCTTTGACTTGAAGCCTCCAGTGGACGACACGCATTTGGCGGCCGCATGGCTTGCCGTAGTGGCCAATGGATTCCAGGCATTTGCCAAATTGCTGCCGGAAATTTGTGTGGATAAGATCCCGAAAATCGTGCCCTCGATCGCCGATTTCCTTGCTTCCGAAACGAAGGATATTTACATTTCAGCCTCTCAGTGCTTGATTGCCATCATTTCCGAAAGTATCCCCGACCACTTTTTGCTCCAGCCTTCATCCACAAATGGCGTCACGCCACAGATTTACGAAAACGTCGATGAAGTGGTGACTTTTATTGCCGAATTTATCGAGAAGGAATTGCTCTCGATCAAATACCAGCACGCAACGAAAGAGATTTTGGAGGTGGCTACTGCTGCTGTGGCCAAGCTCAGAACACGTGCTAACCCCGACTTCATTTCGATTCTCGAAGTGGTGGGCCAGTGGCGTTCGAATGAGGTGGAAAACTTCCCTCACAACAAAGAGGCCGAGGATTTCATTGCCGCATGTATCTCCACTATGGGTCCCGAGGTTGTGTTGAGCAGCCTCCCACTTAATCTTACCGGAGGCAACAAAAACGAGCCTGGCCGTGCGTGGATGTTGCCGCTTTTGAGAGACAATGTTCGTTGTGCAAGCTTGGCATATTACCAGCAAAACATCTTGCCGCTTGTGGAATTTTTCGGTGGAAAAATCCAGGCTGCTGCCAATAAGGACTCGATGCACATCAAAATTTTCCAGACCATCGTCGACCAAGTGTGGGACTTGCTTCCTCATTTCAGCGACTTGCCACGTGATTTGACCTCGGCGTTCACCGACGAGTTTGCCGCCAGTTTGGCCGATCTTTTGTACTCAAATGTCGAATTGCGTGTGGTTATCTGTAATGCCTTGCGGTTGTTGGTGGAATCGAATCTTGTTTATGCTAGTGGCGCATTAGCTGACGACCAGCTTATTCAGGAAGAATTTTCTATTGAACAGGCGCTGCAGAACGTGGCTTATTTGGCCACCAAGGCCTCGAACATCTTGTCGGTTTTGTTCAATGTGTTTTCCTCAACCATGCCGGAAACCAGAAGTTTTGTGGTCGAGACCATCAATGTCTACTTGCAAATCATTCCTCAAGCTGACTTGGAAACCACTTTCGATAAAGTTTGTGGCTTATTGAAAAAGGCTTTGGAAGATGAGGCTGAAGAGAAAGAGGCACCCAAGAAATCCGACCCTCCTCGTCTCAGTGTAACGATGATGGACCTTGTGGTAACCATGGCCAAGTATGTTCCAGAACTGTCGTACAATGCGCTTTTCTCAATTTTCTCCACCACAGTAACGATGGCGCAGAACGCTATGATGCAAAAAAGATCGTTCAGAATCATCACCAAATTGAGTGAGGCCGAGTCTGGAGAACAGGCCATTGTCAAGTTTATTGGTGACATCGAACGTGTTTTCGTTGAAACAACCAACTCCACTCACACTTCGGCCAGAGCCGCCAGATTGGCTGCCATGCTGTACATTCTTAAGGTGTTGCCCTCTACGGACTTACACTTCATTCCATCGATTCTTCTGGAAGTCATCATGTCCACTAAAGATGTCAACGAGAGATCGAGAGAAGCAGCATACGGCCTTCTTATTCAGATGGGTCGTAAGATGCAGGAGGGAGGTATGATTGAAAACAGTAAGGTTGCTGGTTTTGACCCTGAAAGTCCTCCTTCCGAGGCCAGTTTGACCAATTTTTTCACCATGGTCAGTGCTGGTTTGGCAGCTCAATCCACGCACATGATTTCCGCCTCGATCACGGCTATTTCATGTATTGTTTACGAATTTAAGGATGACTTGCCCCAAGATGTGCTTCTTGAGCTTGCATCCACCGTTGAATTGTTTTTGACACATAACTCGCGTGAGATTGCCAAATCAGCCATTGGCTTTGTCAAAGTCGAGGTGTTGTCGTTGCCTGAAGAATTCATCCGTGCCAATTTGTCGGAGATGTTGAGCAAGTTGATGAGATGGTCTCACGAACACAAGAACCACTTCAAGTCTAAGGTCAAGCACATTGTGGAGAGACTTATCCGGAAGTTTGGCATTGATGCCGTGGAGCAAGCCATTCCCGAAGAGGATAGAAAGTTGGTGGCCAATATCAAAAAGACCCGTGCTAGGGCCAAGAAGAGAGATGCTGCTTCTGCTGCCGAAGAAGAAACCTCTGATGGCAAGACCACCAAGAAGTTTATGTCGGCATATGAGGAGGCTGTTTACGATTCTGACTCTGACGAGTCGGAGGATGAGGCCGAATCTGCACAACCTAAAACTTCCAGAAATAAGGCCAGCGATAAGTTTATTATGGATACCGGCGATGAGCCTTTGAACTTGTTGGACCGCCAAACGCTTGCCCACATTTCGTCGTCGAAGCCTAAGAAGTTCTCGAAGAAGGATGTGCAAAAACATAACGTCGAGATGAAGAACGGTAAGATTGTGTTCAAGGACATGGTCAAAGCCAACGAAGACCCATTGGCCAACCTGGGATCGGGCATTGATGCTTACTTGGATGCTGTGAAACAAGCACCAGTGAGAGGCCAGAAGAACAAGTTGAAATTCAAGAAAACTAAGGATGAAGAAGACTGGTCCGATTCGGAAGACGAGAAGCCTGCCCCACGCCAGGCCCAAAAGGGGAAGTTCTCCAAGAAGGCCGGTGTGTCGAAGCCCAAGCAGAAATTCAAGGCCAGAAAGAAGCTCTAGTTTGTGTGAGATCACACGTGTATTTTATAATTAGAAAATAAATGAAAAGAATAAAGAAAAGAAGAAAGAAAACGAAAAGAAGAAAGAAAACGAAATGAAGAAAGAACGAATGACTTTCAGTTGGGACCACAACGTGTTCTTCATTCTGTAGATTCTGTAGCAATAAACAACAACAACAAGTTTTCAAGAGAAGTTTTCGGAAGTTCTTTACGAGAAATTGCAGCTGGAAAATCAGGAATACAAAAACAAGCTCCGAGTTAATTCAAAACGACAATCTTCGAAAAAAAAAAATAAACAATCGCACAATACATGTACAATACAATATCTTCTTCCAGCTCGGCCCTCACAGAATATTGCACCCACTCGATTCCAGATCGTGTGCGAAAACCCTGGCCACATGCAGGCCCCACTAACGTGAAGCGAAAAAAAAAAAAAAGATCCATACGCTTAAACCAAGACCGGATTGTTAAAATATCAAATCACCCAGAATTATCATGTCCGCTGCTAGCACGCCCATAAAAATCAGATTAGCCAGATTTGGCAGAAAACACCAGCCCGTGTATAACATTGTGGTCTCACGGATTCGTTCTGCCAGAAACTCATTGCCCATCGAAGTTCTCGGCACGTATAATCCAATCACGGTTCCATTAACACCCGATGAAAAGGCCAGAAATGTCAAACCTTATAAGCACATTGAGTTGGATTTCCACAGAGCCAAGTATTGGCTAGGTGTGGGTGCACTGACCAGTGACCGTGTGTCGTTTTTGTTCAAGAGAGCAGGATTGCTTCCCGAACTGTGGCCCAAGGAAAATAAGCTTTCACAGGTTATTCAGAGACCCGTCACTCTGCAACCTAGAGTGGAGACCGAGGAGAAAAAGGAATTCTTCAGACCCAGAGATTAGATCTACCTTCTGCTCTGTTCTGTTCTCTCTTTTCCTTTCCCTTTCCCCTTCTCCATCCATCCATTCTTTCCTTCCTTCATTTCCCAGCATCACGGAAACTGCCGCATGTATATATATATAAGTACCGAACACATAATGAAATCATATGAGCAATACCTCAAAGAAAAAAAGAAAAATAATATAAAGATAATAGAAGTATAATTCTGTTGTTTTTATCAAAGCAAACGTATTCTAGCATTTGTCTTACTCTTCCTGTTCACCGGTACACGTGCTTATGCCAGGGGAGGTATTTGCACTTCAAGCACTTCTGTTCCTTGAATGTGACTTTGTTCACCCTATACTTC